>CAUYPK010093249.1:0-13216 GCA_963574355.1 Loris lydekkerianus | reverse complement strand
CCCCCCCCCCCCCCCCCCCACACAACCCCCCCCCACACCCCCAAAACACACCCCCAGCCGCCGGCGCAGAAAGAAAAAATGGAGAGGCAATCTAGAAGCCTTTGTCATTTCTTTAAAGTTAGTTTTACCTTTTATAAAAGATCTTGAATGTGCTAACATTTTTTTTTTTGGTATACCATCATGACTCCACTATTCTAACTTGGTAATCTTAAAACAGTTTTAGAGTAAGTACTTGCTAGTATACATTTTTTTTCTTCTAAGTCTCCGTTAACCTTGCCACAGTTGAAAAAATTGAAGACAGAGCTACTGGGGAGGCTGAGGCAAGAGAATCGCCTGGACCCAGGAGCTGGAGGTTGCTGTGAGCTATGATGGCTATGATGGCACATTACTCTACCAAGGGCAATAAAGTGAGACACTGTCTCTACAAAAAAAAAAAAAAAATTGAAGACAAAGATCTAGGGACTCACCCAAGGACATTACCTTAGGAATGTGAAATAGTGAAATTCAGTAACACAATGCTTTATATTATCTATATTTTTTTTTCTTGACTCGTCTGGTGTTGCATGTAATTTTTGCAAAATGTCATTAGTTTTCATTTTGTTCTTGCCTTTAGTGGGATGAAGCACTCCTGACTATGAGTAAAGGAGAAAAAGCTCGACTGGAGATTGAACCAGAATGGGCTTATGGAAAGAAAGGACAGCCTGATGCCAAGTATCCTTTTTGTCCTTTCAGAATTAACGGGAGAAAAGCACATAAGATTACTGGCAGGTATGAAAGATGATGTCTGGGCTAACATCCAGATCCTGTCTGGTCTAGTCTTCCTATTATTTAGATGCTTTTGTCAACACCTCCAATACAGTAAACAGTATTTTCTGTTGGGTACCATGTATTGCAACTTCAGCTGGCATCCCCCTTTCTTTCTCCTATTTCTTAACCTCAACTGTGACATTGAAAGGCAACTTCTTTTTTAGACAGTCTCACTGTCACCCAGGGTGGAATGCCATGGTGTCATAACTCACACCAACCTCAAACTCTTGAATTCATGCAGACTTCTTGCCTCAGCCAGGCTAGTTTTTCTATTTTTAGTTGCTCAGGCTGGTCTGGAATTCGTGAGCTCAAGTAATCCACCCACCTCAGGCTCCCAGAGGGTTAGGATTATAAGCTTGAGCCACCATGCATGGCCTGAAAGGCAATTCTTAAATGTTTCAAAGTTTTACTTCTGGAAGTTATGTGTCTCAATACAAACTGTAGAAACTAATAAAATAATTTTATGCTACACATAATTTAAGCGATTAAAGCTGAGAAAAATGGAGCACATGTTGAGGTTTGTAAATTATTAACTAAAGGAGACCACAGGACCAAGTTAGTAAGCATTTATTATTACTACTAATGACAGTAGGCCAGGCATGGTGGCTCATGCCTATAATCCTAGCACTCTGGGAGGCCGAGGTGGGTGGATTTCCTGAGTTCACAGGTTCAAGACCAGCCTAAGCCAGAGCGAAACCTCATCCCTAAAAGAAAATAGCCAGGCATTGTGGCAGGTGCCTTTAGTCCCAGCTGCTCGGGAGGCTGAGGCAAGAGAATTACTTGAGCCCAAGAGTTAGAGGTTGCTGTCAGCTATAATGCAGCTGCATTCTACTGAGGGCAACAAAGTGAGGAGATTTTGTCTCAAAAAGAAAAAAAAAAAATACTACTAATGAAAATATTTCTAAGTCCAGTTTGAGAACATTAAGAAAAAGTAGTTACTCCAGACCAGATCAGACCAATCCCAATAGGTAAGTAGGAAAGTAGTCTGTAGCTGTTGTTCATTCCATTCCTGTTAGACCAGTTAGATTAAGTTTGAAAAAGAAATTTTTAAATTTCTTTTAAAAATTTTAAATTTTTTGGCAGCACCCATAGCTCAGTGAGTATTGCGCCTGCCACATACACCGAGGCTGGCAGGTTGGAACCCGGCCCAGTCCTGCTAAAGCAACAATGACAGCTGCAATAATAAAAATAAACAATAAAAATTTTAAAATTTTAAATTTACTTTCTGTAGTCCTATGAATTAAACATACTCTTTTCTTAGCTTATCAAAATCATGACCACTTACAGCTCCCTTTTTTCTCACATGAAATAGCTTAAGACCAATATGATGCACATAAATTGTACCCTTCCCTAAACTTAGATCTTAAAATTCATAGTAAATATAATGTACTACCTCATATAAACTTTAATACAGCATATACATAGACTGAATTGCTTTTTTTAAGCACTTAGTAGCAGTCTTCATTAACTGGTAGTAGAGTACTAGTAAAGCATCCAGGTAAGAAGGATCCTAGTCCAAGCTCAGCTTTATCTAGTTAGCTTATGTTATGATCTCCATTTATCATTATAGTTACTCGTAGGAACCTTTATGCTAGTTATATTATTAGCTGAATCAACTACAAAGCTCTTCCCTTTGGGGTTAATGCTAATATTCAGTATACATAATTATAATTTTAGAGTAAGGTTGTTGGGGGTAGGAAGGAGACACTTTTTATCAAATTCGCCTTGACTTTTTCAACAGAATTCCACCAAATGCAAAACTAATTTTTGAAGTGGAATTAGTGGATATTGACTGAAATATCAGTCATTCAGTTCTAAAGACATCAGCAGTGATATAAAATTTGGCCTTGAAGAAACTTATGTAACTAAAGCTTGTTACTATTGTAAGGGAAGAGTCAACTGGAAAATTCAAGGAATTAAGTTAAAACTTGTTTACTTATCCCAACTCTTGAGAAATGTTAATCCTTATAAACCCCTGAAGTCAAATATTTTACTACAGCTGTGTAAAATATTAGTCAAGGATGTTCCTTTTACCTCATGTTATAAATGTAAAGGCTCAATAAACGTTTATCCACTGTATTGTTGTGATTTGTTTGGTGTTAAGGTAGTATTGTTCTGACTAGATAATTAAGAAAGACTAAGACCTCATCATACCAAGTAGTAACTCAGTAAAACTGTCTAAGCAGATTTGACAAGGGCACTCTTTTTTTTTTTTTTTTTTAAAAACAGAGTCTCACTTTGTCACCCTGGGTAGAGAGCTGTTGCATCACAGCTCACAGCAACCTCAAACTCTTGGACTTAAGTGATTCTCTTGCCTCAGCCTCCCAAGTAGCTGGGACTACAGGCACCCAACACAATGCCCAACTTTTTTGTTGTTGTTACTGCAGTTGTTTAGCTGTTACTTAGCTGGCCCTGGCTGGGCTCGAACCTACCACCCTCAGTGTACATGGCTGGTGCCGTAACCACTGTGCTACCAAAGCCAAGCCAGGGACACTCATCTTAAAATGTTTAAATATTCCGGTACAGTGAGAAAGCAAATGCAGAGAACTTAAGATCTCAGAAACAGAAAACTAAAAGGTATAAGAAATATTGACAGGAAGATAATGGCTAAATTTAGGAAAAGTTTACTTAACAACTAATGAACCACTAATAATGTTGAGTATAAAGTTAATATTAGTTGAAACCTCCCACCCAAAAAATAAATTCATAAGCAATTACTGGATGAGTCTTCAATTTTATTACAAAAATGAAGATGATCAGTTTGATCAAAATGAAAGCTTTCTCACAAGTTTTACATCAATATTCTAAATACAAAGTCTCCTGGAACAACATATTTTTGATATGATTTTCATTTTTTAAAGGGATGCAAACATTCCATTTTCTCATTTTATATAATCTCTATTCCAAAGCATAGTATTTTAATAGTGTATCTTTTCTGCAGTTAGATCACAATTCACAAGTATAACTGAAACACAGACAAAAACCTTGTCAGGAAAGGTTACAAATCCATTTTTTTTTTTTTTCTTTTTTCCAGGTGAAATAAATTCCTTAATAACCAGCCCTTATGTGTTTTCAAAATCTTGTACTACACTGACATGATTTGCAGTCAGGTTTTTTTTTCCTACCCTTAAGGCTACAAAACTCTTGCAAATACATTGCAAAAGAATTCTAGACCACGTAATGCAAAAATCAAAAAAATAGTTCTCCAATAAAAAGTAAATTTTATAAATGGTAGGAAATAGTATCTGTGGTAAACTAACACTTGGCATTTTCCCCTATTACTAAACAAATCATGTTACACAGAAACAGGGAAGACAAGTTATCAAATACAACAAGGTTATGCTATGTTTACATCCCTCATTAAAAAAAATAATTTCATATATTCCATATGAAATATACATTTTCCCATCAGGTTGGAGGGGGAGGATAATACTGTCCATAATTCCAAGGATTCTGGTAATTGTACTGAAAGGAAAAGGCAAACATGTTAGTATACTAAAACTGCCTAAGCTCCATAATATAAAAATATAATTAAAACAGACATGTTCTAAAAAATTAGCATGTGTTCACTGCTAAAATTCTAAGATTTAAACACCAAACACAAAGTATTATATAATCTGGAACAAAAAGATATTTTTCTTTAAAAAAAAAAAAAGAAAGAAAAGCTTCCAATTTATGCTTCTAATAATATCTATGAATAAAGAATTATAATGATATGGACTCACTTGATACCAGGCACTGTAATTATATACAGCTTGATTGGCCTGTAAATCACCATCAATCATCTGTGTTGATGATGTTGTATCTTCTGTGTGTGCTTTCTTTTCTTCTGGTTCTTCTGATCTATATAAAACATCAAAATGGAAACTTTCAAAACTTGCACAGATGAAAGCTTTAGTATTTGTTTTACTGAAGTTATCAACATCTTATGATTTTTTCACATCTTGAAAATAAAGCATCTAAATGACAACATAAAGGTAATGGTTAAAAATATTTATCTTTAAAGGCCTTTCCACAAGGAAATTTCTCTTTTCAAGCATCCCTTCCTGATTCAGCTACAAGTTACATACCCATTTTCTGCTTTCCTTTTTAAAGAATCCTGTTCTTTTAAGAGTGTTTGATGTTCATCATAAGCATTCAGAAGCCTATGAAGGAAGAAAAAAAATCCTCTGCAATATATAAAAATTAAACCTATTTTTTAAGATTTTAAGTTGTTTCCAATTAGGGAAACTGCCTAAGTAAATTTCTAAATGGCTCATTATTTTTCTTACTACCTCTTAAAATTTAAACTATAATAATCTTAATCTGGATAATAAGACCCTCCATTACATGTACCTGCAAAAGACTAAAATACCTTGTTGAACCTCCAATTTGCCTGCCTATTACTGCCAAATCAAAAACTTCAATAACTTGCTGTCAAATACCTACCACAAGTGCTCTGAACTCAGTCTAGCTTATAAGGCACAGCACAATCAAAATTATACTTCCACTACTTTATAATATCCTCCAAGCAAGCAGATGTTGCTTTTATATGAACTTGCTTCCACCACTGTGTTTCCTCCTCAGCTTATCAGGATCCAGTAGTAATGGAAAGTAATCACATCCTCTATGAAGTGTGACAAACCTGTTCTGAACCACAGATCTCTACCTTCTTAACAGTTACATGCTACCCCATATACACACCTATCTCCTCTGATAATCACACCATTAACCAGACTAAACTAGAATCGCATACCTCATTTCTTCTGTATACCTTCAGTGCAAAACAAGTAGAAGACACTAGATACAGCAGCAATCAAGAAGTAGAAACTTTGAAGTAGGTTCCAATCCTAGTCCCACAATGTACTAATCTAAGTGATAATGGAGAAACTGCCTGATCTGTCTTTAATCATCTATTCAAAGAATGGTACCTCATTATACTGCTAAGAATTTTACATTAGATGTTTCATATAAAACATCTACATGATGCACTAGCATGATTTAGCATGATCCAAGTACTCAATAAATATTAGCTGTTATGTTAGTTTTACACAGCCATCAGACATATTACAAACACAGAGACACAGAAGTAATTCTGTTTTATCTACAAGGTTTCAATGGGAATCATTCTAAATGAGAATAATCAGAGAAGGCACATGCCTAACAAGACCCAGATACTTCCTTACTAGAATCAGATAAGCCTGGAAATTCAGCAATGTTCCAGCCAATTATTTCTAACCCTTAGTTTAGCAAATTTAAGTATTAAACTTACACTGTTCCCAAATTCCTTAGCAAACCCTCCTTCTACCTTCAACCCTCTTCAGCCTTTTACAATGCAGGAAGCTGAGGCACTAAGCATGAAGTGAGTGCCACTTCTATCCTCTTCAACATCAAAAAAAATGGCATTCCTGTTCCAAATTGACCCTTTCCACCTTCATTCACCTATATACTAAATGTTTATGTGTTTCAGGGTTCAATCCTTGTTTCGTTCGTTTCCCTTTTCACAGATTGTTTTGATTCCTGCCTTCTCATTCACTCATGTTTTATTATTCTAAAATTAGGAAAACAGTTTTAAAGGAAAGACAAACCACAAATCCTCCTTTTAAGCACATACACATTTATGAAATTGAATTTACCCTCACATATATCTGCAGAAAGAATCATCTAAGCAGGAAACATTTTAAAATTAGCAATGTATTAATTTGTACTAATCATCAAATTCCCATCCAGAAATGTCAAAGTTCATTGATAATTCAAAGAGATAATATAACTAAGATCTTACTTATTAACATCTGAACCAAAATCTTCAAGAAATTCCACTTTTCTCTGAGAAAATGTTATTCTCATTTTAATAGGTAATGAACCATGTACAGCTTTGTCAAAACAATTTAGGATATTGTCTTCATTTTGTTTGAGGTCACCACTATATTCCATTTCAAGTAAATTGAGGTATAACTTTGTGTTCTCCTGTGTAAAAAGCATTATCAATTAATAACATTTCAAAAACATTTTGATTAAAGCACAGGTTAAAGTGCCATAATTTTTACATTTTTACATTTTTACATTCAAAAATCTCATTTGAAAAATTCAGTATTTGAAATTTATTCATTAAAATACAACTCACAGGAAATGTTTTCAACATTCATCTAACAGGGTGAAAAAATGAATTAGCACATTGATAAGTAGTAACATCATCCTGGTATCTCCCCAAACTATGCAAATTGTTAAATGCTAACAAATTAAAACACTATATCCTATCTTGGGTTTATATGACTTAACCTACCATCTTAATTAGAAAATAAAGCAGAAAGCCTTGGTGTCCAGAGCACAGTGGTTACAGCACCAGCCACATACACCAAAGCTGGCAGGTTTGAAACGAGCCGGGGCCAGCGAAACAATGACAACTGCAACAAAAAATAGCCGGGCAGTGTGGTGGGCAACTGTAGTCCCAGCTACTTGGGAGGCTGAGGCATGAGAAACACTTGAGCCCAAGAGTTTGAGGTTGCCGTCAGCTGTGACGCCACAGTACTCTACTGAGGGCAACATGGTAAAAAATAAACAAACAAATAAATAAAGCATAAAAAAAGATCTCCATGGTTCACAGAAGTTAAATCTTTACTACAACTGAGGGCAAACATCTTAAACTTCAGCAGGAAATAGTTATAAATCTGGTTTTTTTGTTTGTTTGTTTTTTTGGAGACAAGGTCTCACTGTCACCCAGGCTGCAGTACCATGATGCAATTGTAAAAATCACTGCAGCTACAAACTCCTGGGCTGAAGTGATCCTTCTGCTCAGGTGCCTGAGTAGCCTCCTGCCTACACACGCATCACCATACCTAGCTAACACTTTTTAAGTTTTTGCAGAGAGGAAGTCTATGTTGCCTAGACTGGTCTCAAAGTCCTGGTCTCAAATGATCCTTCCACCTCAGCCTCCCAAGGTGCTAGGATTACAGGCCTAAGCCACTTGACCTAGCCAATAAAACTGTCTCTTATGCAGACCTAGCAATAGCTAAAGACCTAGAAAAGGAGAATTTCCTACGCTCTGCCTTTTATCAATTGATATAAAAGAACACTTTGGAAAAGGAAAGTCATTTGACTTCTACATTTGCTACAATAGAGGCAATTGCTACGCTTTTGGTTATGAAGTGTTCTTCCAGGCACTCTGTTCTACAAATTCACTGTAAAGTTTGTAAAGGGAAAATAGAAAGTATCACAATGTCTTCAACACTTTTTAATCCAATAATCTTAATTTTCTTAAACTTTTAATTCCAAATAATTAGCAAAAACATTTGAAATGGCAACATCAGTTTAGAGGGACTGCTGTCCTCATTAAGTAATAAAATATATTACATACAGACCAAATCTTTCATCATAGTTGCCAAAGTGAAAAAAAAAATTGACAATTTCTTTTATAGAAGTTATCCTTTAAAAAAAATACATACTTTGTCTCGTTCAATCGCTTCCAAAAGCACCTTTCTTGACTTTGGAAGATTTTTTTGTATTTTGAAAAGATGCCGGGCTAGTTTGACAGCATAGAACGAAGACTCATGATTTGATCTGGCATTCTTAATGGCATCCTGGAGCAAATGTTCAGCTTCTTCCATATTTCCATGCCGACGTTCTAAACTTACTCTTCGCAAACGAACCATTGCCAGTCCTAGAACACATTCTTCAAATGTTCTCAAGATATTCCTGGCTTCGTTTATATTACCTAGAAATGGTAATTAAATGTTTATGCTTTGTTCAAATGTCTGAAATATCCTTTACACCAAATATTGGTAAACAACCACCCATGTACTAAATCCAGCTTTCTGCCTGTTTTTGTAAAAATAATGAAAACAGCCATGCTCATTTATTTTTTATTGTCTCTGGCTGCTTTGGGGCTACAACAGTAGAGTTGGGTAGTTAGAAAAGAGATAATGTGGCCTGCAAACCTAAAATATTTAATATCTGGTGTTTAATAGAAAAAACTTGCCAAACTCTGCTTTACATCATCCCAACACTTGATTTCTATAATTTTATTCTAAAATAACTTAAAAATATCGAAAGTATCAACTGAGGTGGCACCTGTGGCTCAAAGGAGTAGGGCACGGGACCCGTATGCCAGAGGTGGCGGGTTCAAACCCAGCACCGGCCAAAAACTGCAAAAAAAAAAAAAAAGGATCAACTGAATTTGCTCATTCTTACCCTGCTGTTCCTCAAAAGCTGCCCAAAGCATATGCACCATGGGTTTCTTTGGGAGATGAATAGTACACGCTCTGCTGAACACATGCCTCACTCCTTCAATGCTGTGGTTTTCCATGTACTTGGCATACTACATACAGAAAAGAAGAAATACTGAATAATTTACAGTTGAACAAGCCATTAAATATGTGACAGAACGATAAAATTCTATTTTTAAACCCATTCAGCACCTTTATTGAACCACTAGACTAGTTTCTGTAAGGAAGGACGAAGAGAGGCAACGAGGTTGGCATATGCAGCAGTCAAATCTGGTTGCAAGCAGACCATCTCCTAATGCAACAGATATAGTTATATGAACAACATTCAACAGAAGTACAAAAAAGGTTAGTCACTAGATCAATGTTTATAATATATTGAAGTGTAAGAGCATATAATTTTCTTACCTTTATCCAAAACTCCTCATAGAGGGCACATGATATGACACATCTTTCAAAGAGAACCACAACTCGTTCATGAGTCCCATTTTCAATTTCAAATTCTAAGTATTCTTTCCAGTTTTTCAGCTGTGCCTTTTCCAATGGTTTCACATGAAAATAAGGTCTTTTAATCTGTAATAAAATTGTAACATGGCAATGAAAGTAACCAAAACCTATACCAAAATATGCACAAGTAATTTGTATTACTAAACAAGTTTCATTAATGATAATGAATCAAAAATAAATGAATTATCATGCTTTGTAATTATTTTTTAAAACTTTTTTGAGACAGAGTCTCACTCTGCGCCCTGCGTAGATTGTCGTGGTATCAACATAGCTCACAGCAACCTCAAACTCTTGGGCTAAAGCGATCTTCTTGCCTCAGATACCTGAGTAGCTGGGACTATAGGTGCCTGCCACAATGCCCAGCTAATTTTTCTGTTTATAATAGAGAGAGGATCTCACTCTTCTCAGGCTGGTCTCAAACTCCTGAGCTCAACCAATCAATGCCTCAGCTTCCTAGAAAGCCAGGATTATAGTCATGCGCCACGGCACCTGGCCTATTTTTTAAAACTTTTAAAATTAAATCCCTTAATTTCTTTAGGTTATATAAATGAAAGAAATAGAATATATTTTCCACTTATTCACAGCCACTATAAAAGAATTACACATAATTGTGTATAGAAAATGTTATTGAGGCTATGCGCCTGTGGCTCACGCAGCTAAGGCACCAGCCACGTACACCTGAGCTGGCGGGTTTGAATCCAACCTGGGCCTGCCAAACAACAATGACAGTTGCAACCAAATAACAGCCGGGCGTTGTGGCAGGCGCCTATGGTCCCAGCTACTTGGGAGGCGGAGGCAGGAGAATAGCTTGAACCCAGGAGTTAGAGGTTTCTGTGAGCTGTGATGCCAGGGCACTCCACCCAGAAGGGGACGGCTTGAGGCTCTGTCTCAAAAAAAAAAAAAAAAAAAAAAGAAAGAAAGAAAAAGAAAATTGTCTTGAGCATTAAAAATTGAAAAATTAAAAAAAAAAATTATACCACAGTGACAGAAAGCAGATCAGTGGTTACATAGGGCCAGGAGTGGGGTGGGGAGCACCAAACAAAAAGAGGCAATAGGGATTTTGGGGGGTGACAAAATAGTTTCAGATCTTAATTGTTGTGATGATTACAAAATATATATATTTGTCAGATGATTCCATATTATATGACTCCATTCATAACAAAGGCCATTAAAGGAAAATCTATAGGAGCTAAAACATAGACTAGTGGTATATTTAGAACTGGTAGTGGAACTCACAGTTGAGTGGTGCAGGAGTAGATAGCTAAAAGGTAAGGGGTTTCTTTTTGAAATGTTCTATAATTAACTATGGCAATAGTTGTACGTATCTGTGAATACACTAACAATTGTACATTTGTACACTTTAAATTAGTGAACCGTATGGCATGTGAATAATATTTTGGTAAAGCTGTCAAAAAAACAGAAATAAAGAATTTAGCTGGGGCTGGGTGGTGGCTCACGCCTGTAATCCCAGCACTTGGGAAGCTGAGGCGGGTGGATTGCCTGAGCTCACAGATTGGAGACCAGCCTGAGCCAGAGTGAAACCTTGTCTCTAAAAATAGCTGGGTGTTGTGGCAGGCACCTGTAGTCTTAGCTACTTGGGAGGCTGAAGCAAGAGAATCACTTAAGCCCAGGAGTTTGAGGTTACTGAGGGCTATGACACTACGGCACTCTACTGGGAACAACCAAGTAAGACTCTGTCTTAAAAAAAAAAAAAGATTTAAATGTTAAGGAAAAAACTCATTTTAGTATATACCTAAAACAGGTATATTTTTTGTATATAAAGTATAAACCAAAGAAGTCAATTAAACATTGTTCAGACTAAGCAGACACCTTGTAAACAAGCTAAGTCTAAATTCAATTAAGATTCTAAAATTAATAATGGAAATGTTAAAATTGAAAACAACAGGAATAAATAAGACAAAGAAGTTATTACTAAATAGGCAAAGTTACATTCCTATCAAAACTGAAAGAAAAACACATTATTCAGTCATCTAGGTGATTCATGCCTATAATCCTAGCACTCTGGGAGGCAGAGGCAGGTGGATTAATTGAGCTCACAAGTTCGAGACCAGCTTAAGCAAAAGCCCCTGTCTCTACTAAAAACAAAAAAACTGAAGCAAGAGGGTTACTTGAGCCCAAGAGCTAGAGATTGCTGTGAGCTAGGACACCACATCATTCTACCCAGGGTGACAGTTTGAGGCTCTGCCTCAAAAAAAAAAAAAAAAAGTACTTTTTAAAGACTATTACAAAACAAAAACACTTACAGCTTCTTCGAATGTCCACCTTTTACTAACTTCATGCTCATTATAATTAAACATTTCTTGATGAATCTCAATGATTCTATGTCTCATGTTTTCTATTTCTGTAATTAGCTTGGAAAGAAAAAGAAAAAAATTAAATTTCATAAGCTATATACTGAAATTTTTCAACATTACTGTTTATATTTACCGGTAAGTATCATCAACAGATGCTTTAGAGCAGTGGTTCTCAACCTTCCTAATGCCACGACCCTTTAATACAGTTCCTGTGAGTCACAAATCCACAGCTTGAGAACTGCTGCTTTAGTCTTTACATAGTAGTGGGTTTTTAACATTAGCAGTTAATGTGCAAAGTCCAATTAACAATATTAAATAGATTCTCTACCATAAACCTGTATTTACCATATCAGCTAAAGAATTCCCACTTGCCATAATCAGAAATTAACTTTATACAAGCTACAATAGTTAAATGGCCAGCTGAATAAATTTACCGCTATGTAGTCAGGAACACACGATCTAGTTTTTCATGTGCTGAAGAATCTGTAAGTCTAGTTACCTTTGCTGGATCCGTTATGTCCTCAATTCCTGAGGGGAGATCATCACCAGGAGGACCATCATCACCACTATGTCCATTCACAGAAGCTAATTCCCTTCTCAGCTGAATAAACTGTTCACCAGTTAAAAGATCTCTAGGCAAGTTATTCTGTACATGTTCTTTAAATCTAATGGAAGACAAGAAAAATACATGCTCTGTATTTAAATCATAACTTAGATCCCATACTGGATTCCTCCCATATATTACTTTTTTTTTTTTTTTTTGAGACAGAGTCTCAAGCTGTCGCCCTGGCATCACAGCTCACAGCAACCCTAAACTCTTGGGCTTAAGTGATTCTCTTGCCTCAGCCTCCCAAGTTGCTAGGACTACAGGCGCCCATCACAACTCCCAGCTATTTTGTTTGTTCTTGCAGCTGTCAATGCTGTTTTAGCTGTCCCGAGTTGGGTTCAAACCCACCAGCCTTAGTGTATGTGGCCGGCACCCTACAAACTGAGCTATGGGCACTGCCCCATATATTACTCTTTCAAAGAAAATGATTTAGGCTGGGCGCAGTGGCTCACGCCTGTAATCCTAGCACTTGGGAGGCCAAGGCAGGTGGACTGTCTGAGCTCAAAGGTTTTGAGACCAGTCTGAGCCAGAGTGAGACCCTGTCTCTAAAAATAGCCAGGCCCGTGGAGGTGGGGGGGATAGGGAATCACCCAAAGGTCAGTGGTTAGGGCACCAGCCACATGCTCCCCGGGGCTGGTGGGTTCGAACCTAGCCAGGGCCTACTAAACAAAAAAAAAAAAATAGCCAGGCATTGTGGCGAGTGCCTGTAGTCCAAGCACCTAGGGAGGCTAAGGCAAGAGAATCGCTTGAACCCAAGAGTTTGAGGTTGCTGTGAGCTATGA
>CAUYPK010093245.1:30000-60093 GCA_963574355.1 Loris lydekkerianus | reverse complement strand
TCACTTTATGGCCCTTTGGTAGAGTGCCATGGCGTCACAGCTCACAGCAACCTCCAGCTCTTGGGCTTAGGTGATTCTCTTGCCTCAGCCTCCTGAGTAGCTGGGACTACAGGCGCCCGCCACAACGCCCGGCTATTTTTTTTTTTTTTTTTTTTTTTTTTGGTTGCAGCTTGGCAGTGGCTGGGTTTGAACCCACTACCCTCAGCATATGGGGCCGGCGTCCTACTCACTGAGCCACAGGCGCCGCCCATGAGCCACAGGCGCCGCCCCCCCACCCCAACTTGAACTTGTCTACTACCAAGTTCCAGGAGGAAGCATCACAGTGACCTCTCAGGATTTCAGTTTGACTTAATGCAGGGGGCCAGAAAGATTGAGGCTTGGGATACTCCACACTTGGACCCTAGGGGGCACATGATGTTAGTTTAACTTAATGGCAGGAGGCCAGGAAAGATCTAGGCTTGGGATACTCCACACTTGCGCCCTAGGGGGCAGATGTTAGTTTGATTTAACCGCAGGGGGCCAGGAAAGTTCTAGGCTTGGGATACTCCACACTTGTGCCCTAGGGGGCACATAAGTTCCAAGTCCCCGCGGGCACAAGCAACCCTCCGTGCTCGCCTGTTCTTTGGAACAGGAAGTTCCAAAGAAGAGACATCAGCTTTCAGGTGAGCTCCCAAGGCGGTTCACGCGAGGAGGAAAGGGGATCCCCAGACACCCTATTTGGCAGGCACTCCCTGAAATGAGGTGGCTAATTACAAAAAGGACACCTTAGAGCTTTGCCCAATGTTGCAAACATGCAGTTCCCTTCTGGGCATTCCCTGGGCGCCCCAGAATGGCACAGGTAATCGTGCTGGACAGAAGCGGGGAGGTCTCCACGGGGACTCTGGCCCACCACTTTCCTCCCGGGCGCCGCGCTGAATTCTCACTCCGGAGCCCAGAGCCATCCTAGTTAGAAGGGAGTGAGCGGTAGCAGGAAAGAAATCGAGGGGAAGTTTCTAGGGGTGTGCCGGAGAGCAGGGAGGATCCTCATTCTCATGAGTCAGCGGATCGGGCCCAGGGTGACTTCACTGCTTCCCGAGAAGAGGCGCCCGGGGCAGGAGGCCGCTCAGAGTGCAGCAGCCGGGGTGGAAGGTCGGAGCACCCGCTGCGTGCACGGCGTAGGGACAAGGCTTGGGGCTGGGGCAACAAGGGGAGGCCGCGCGCCGGCTGGCAAAGCTAAGGGCAGAGGAGCCGACCTCTCCTCAGCCTCCTCCTGGACGCCAGTTCCCGTCGCCGCCGCCGCGGCCACCTCGGCCCCAGACGCCACGCCGCGCGCTTCGGCCTGTAGGTGGCGCTTCAGGGCGTCCCGCTCGCGTGGCGAGGGCGCTGAGCCCACCGGGAGCCGGAGTTTGAAAAGCGCGCGAGCCGACAAAGCGGGTGGCCAGAGAAAGGCGTGAGGGGCCACCGCAGCCCCTCAGCCCCTTTGGCAGGCACCTCCATTCGAGAAAAGACGGCGCTCCCACCTGAGCAGTCCTGCCGCGCGAGCGCCTTGGGCGGGGGGGCTGGCTAGTGCGTGCTTCTTCCAAGTCCCTTGGGCCGCTTCCCAGTTCCCGCAGAGCTTGGGGTGGCTCATTATTGCAGCAAAGGGATTGCGGTTTCGGGGCGGTCTTTGCTCTCCTGGGATGGCTTTCTTGACCCGCGGGCAATAGAATGGAAACTTTGAGTCGCGTCTCGGCGTTGGGGGTGGGTTTCCCTGAACGGCCACTCTGTAGCCCCACTCCCTTGAGACCGAGAATGCATCTCTATAAAAGGGACACAGACTGTGGCCAGGGCTCAGCCTAGATGAGGACTAGAGGCTCAGCCTGAGTCGTATTAGGGGTTTCGTGCTTTTCAATCTGGTTCTTCTGCAGCTATATGTGTGTAAGAAAAAAAAGCTAAGAGGCTCCTCTGGGCTTAAACCTGCAAGCGTGGGCTTCGTAGCTAGAGCTTTGGGTCCTAACTCCTAATGCTGTGTTAGACCTCCTCGTGGTGGTTCATAGTTAAGTGGTGGTTTAGCTAACATATTGTGAATATCAGGGCACAAAAATAACCTGTGGCCAGACACCTTTGAGTTGAGAGGGTGAGTTGTTGGGGGTTCCAACCTCACCCTGTCCAGAGGCTAGAGTGGCCCCTTCTGTGATGCGGCTTTACATATAAAATATGTACGAAGTGTTTCCCCTTTTTCTGTGCCAAAAATGAAAAGCTTCACCCTGTACTAGCATTCTGGGTGCCACTTCTCCCCTGCCAGTCCAATCGGCTATCCTGCTTTCAGGGTGACTTATGCCATCTGAGAAAGTTATCTAAAGATTTTTCCATAAAGAAGAGGAAAGGGGGGGGAACCCAAAGGATCCTCCTAAACGTTCCCAGGTTTCACTGTGTGCCAGGAGAAATACAGTCTGTCTCCCGCCCAGACCTCAGAGCCCGGGCCTCCTTCCTACAGGGCGGTGCCCAGCTATTCCTGGAAACCCCTTTCTCCTAGCCCCCTCCCCAAGGTGTCTCCTCCCAAAGCACTACTGAGGGAAAATATCAAATTGGCAAAACTTGACACCCACTCCTCCCCTTTCTGTCCCCTATCTGACCTGCAGTTGTCAGTCTGCACCCTCCCTTGATGCCATCATACTAGCTTCTTCTCCCAGAGCAGGGCCTGAGCCTTGAGCTCTCCCTGCAGCCTGGCCCCGTGCCCTACTAGGTGACTGAGAGGGGATCTGATATACTTATTTGTGTTAATGTGATAATGGGTGCTAATGGGGTCACGTGCTTGATGGGGCATTCTAGCCTAACGTCACTGCCTCAACCCCAAGTCCAGTCTGCAGGATGGGAATTTCAGGCTGACTAATCTCTACAGCCGGCTACAGGGGGCGGAGGAGTGGGAGGGACCGAAGCCTGGGACCATCCCAGGGTGCTGGTGCCTTTGAGCTGCTGCAGCCTCGGTTTCAGTTTCATCCTTGGCTGACATGTTCCTCCAATGAGTGGAATTGCTTTGGTTTCCCTCCAGCCTCTCTCCCCTCCCCTGCTAGCTTCCCTCCTTCAGTCCTTCACTTTGTGAGGGGAGAGATGGGAAGATAATTTGGCAGTGATGAGGAAAAAAATGTACACGTAGACACCCTCAGACTCACAGGCTCTCATACCATACTGCCTTGCAGACAGACAGACAGACAGACACACACACACACACACACACACACACACTAGGGGACCATGCACATCCAAGACTCAACCCCTCTAACACACACACACACACACACACACACAGGCCATGGTTACACCCTCACATCTGTTTCACCCACACAGATACAGACATAGGAAGGCGAGGCCCAAACAGAGACCATCTCACACACGGACCCACATGCACATTCACACACTCTTACACACTGGCCAGCAGCAGCAGCCGAGTTGGATGGCTTCCTTAAAAGAGGGCTGGAAAGTTTGTTTGCTGCCAGCGAAGGGGCCTAGACATTCCGTGAAATGACTCATACTGCACCTTTATAGACATTAAATGTTGCATTTTTCTGCATTCAACAACAACCACCTTCAAGCCCTGACGTGGGGGTGGGTGGGTGGGGAAACTGACTAGTGGCTGCATTCCCATTGGGCTACTGCTATGGCTTCTACTAACCTTCTGTCTAGCAAATGCCTCAGGCTTGTCCTCATTTCCCTGGGAGATGGAGGAAACCTGAAGGATTAGAATTACCTACCTCTAGGTGCAAACTTTAGCATCCCCCTAACAGCCACTCCCCCATCCCACCTCATCCCCAGTTGTGGGTATCTTCAATCAGGCCCCATGTCCCCACTGTGGTGTCCCAGTGTGAGTCCTTCCTGATCTCTCCTCCTATTCAGGTACCCACACTGACTCTCCTGGGTCTGGCCTTACTGCCACCTCCTTGCACAACTCCACGGGATAACATTCACTTTGTATAGTATGTAGAGCCACAGGTAATGTGACAGGCAATGTGACTAGAACCTCCTCTCCTCCCCTGGGACTCTTCTCCATCTGAAAGATGGAACACTAGCCTGATGGTTCCTTGCCCCTGACCCCCAGCATATTGAAGGGCCTGCAGGAATCATTTGGTGTCCCCTCTGGCAAAACTTCCACATGTTGACATACTAGTCCATTTGCACTTATTTTTTTCTCTCTCTCTCTTTTCTTTATTAAATCATAGCTGTGTACATTAATGTAATCCTGGGGTACAATGTGCTGGTTTTATATACAATTTGAAATATTTTCATCAAACAGGTTAACATAGCCTTCATACACTTTTTTTTTTTTCAAGTGAACCACAGACTTACTTCCTTCCCCCTAAATCTCCCACCATCCCAGAGGGCCCTCCTGAAGGGCATTGAATCTGTTTCCCAAATAACAGGCTGATTCCTCAGCTGTGCGTGCATGGGACAGTGCCTCCCAGCAGCCACCACCCAGGCTTCACATGGTAAGCACAGGCTCAGGGCTGGCAGCACCTCCTGTATTATCTGCCTCTAGGCAGACCCCCTGCGCTGCTTCCAGCTCACCAAGAAGTGAAACCAGCAGTCTTCTGAAATTTTGTAGGGACTCTTAACAGTGCCAAGACCTGTCTCATCAAGGCCCTAGAGGGGAAGTGTATTACTCTCTGTTTTAATGATTGTATACTAACCCAAGTGGGCTGGAGGGAGCAAGTGGCTTTCCAAGATCCCCAGTCAGGCATGCTCCTCAACCGAGGAAAATGACTGGCCAGATGAAAGTCATGACGTAGGAAATGGCTACTAACTCTATCCTCCCATCTGCATGTGCCTGTTCTTTAGCCTGGCTATATTCTAACCCCCAATACGGTTAAGGCAACAGACCACTATCTGGGAAGGAGAAGGAGAGCTTTTGTATAACCTACCCAAGGAATTCCATTTTGTAGCTACTCAACAAGATGTATTTATTTATGACAAAACTTCACTTTGTCATCCTCAGTAGAGTGCCCTGGTGTCCTAGCTCACAGCAACCTCAAACTCTTAGACTCAAATGATTCTATTGCCTCAGCCTGCCAAGTAGCTGGGCCTAATACAGGTGCCAGTCACAACGCCCAGCTATTTTTAGAGGCAGGGTCTTGCTCTTGCTCAGGCTGATCTTGAACTCATGAACTCAAGTGTCTCAGCTTCCCAGAGTGCTGGGATTACAGGCGTGAGCCACCACTCCTGGCCTTTATTTATTTATTTTAAAAACAGAGTTTTGCTATGCCACCTGGACTGAAGTGCAGTGGTGCCATCATAGCTCACTGCAGCCTCAAACTCCTGGGCTCAAGCGATCCTCCTGCCTCAGCCTCTCAAGTAGCTGGGACTACAAGTGTGTGCCACAGTGCCCAGCTATTTTTTTAATTATTTTTTTGAATGATAAAGTCTCATTATTGTTGCTCAAGCTGGTCTAAAACTCCTGGGCTCAAGAGATTCTCCCACCTCAGCCTCTTGAGTAGCTGAGACAACAGGTACATAGCACCACACCTGGCTAATTGTCTTTTCTTTTCTTTTCTTTGCTAATTGTCTTTTCTTTTCTTTTCTTTTCTTTTTTCTTTTCTTCTTTCTTTTTTCTTTTTCTTTTTGCAGTTTTTGGCCGGGGCTGGGTTTGAACCCGCCATCTCCGGCATATGGGGCCGCTGCCCTACTCCTTTGAGCCACAGGCACCGCCTAATTGTCTTTTTTCAAGAGATGGGAGTATCGCTTTGTTCAGCAGACTGGTCTCAAACTTCTGGCCTCAAGCAATCCTCCCACCATGGCCTTCCAAAATGTTAGGATTACAAGTGTGAGCCACTGTTTTTTAGAGCAAACACTGCTTATGCTGACTAGCTACAACCCAGACTTCCAGAATTCTGTCATTTGGATACCTAGGGCCTTGTCACATAAACCCAATAGATGCAAACCTGGGGTTACAACAGAAGAATGATTTCTGTCTTTCTAGAAAGGATTTTGGGGGGCTTCTCAGCTTTACAGTTGGGGGGAGGATACCTTTTAAACCATAACTTCTTTCCTGGCCTTTGAATATGCTTCTCATTCCAAAAGTCTGATCAATAGGCAACTTTTCTAGTATGTGTCTGTGGCGGCATATAAGGGCCCTGGCCACAGAAGCTGTGGTGTTGTGGTATTTTGTTCTGGCCACAGGTTTGAATAGAACTTGTTGAGTCCAAAGGAGTTACGGTGTGGAGGGAAGAATCAGCCACTTTGTCTCCAAAGAACATGGGGTGATTTGCAGAAGAACATGGGCTAGCAGGCATTACTTGAAAGAGGAGATAAAGAGGGGCTCCTAAAGTTGTCAAGTTGCATTGAGTGTACATGTGGGGAAGTAGCCCCACATGGGCTGTGAGAGTCAGGAGGACCCCTGCTGCTAGCAGGACCCAGGTGCTAAGGCCTGAAAGCATCAAGTCAGGCTGGGAAAGTGGGGGAAACAGGGCTAGAAGGAGAGAGATTGTGAGTGCACTGCTAGTGGTGTGCCTGGGCATCCACGGTCAACTTGAGAAGGGGAATTCCTGCCAAGTCAGGGAATGAGCCATTGACAGAGACAGTGTGGCTGTCGTCAAGAGGGTGGTGATCTCAGACTGGCTGGCCCCACCTGGTGGGGGCTCATCCAATGGATAAGTGGCAGAATGGGGAGTCAGGTGGCGAAGGGCTGGCAGGGTAGGGACCTGCGAGGTCATGAGGAAGGGCAGGAGAGGTTGGGTTTGCTTTGGCTACAACTACTAGATCATGGGGCTGTGGTTAGTTCCCAGTAAGCAGCTGAGGAAGGTGGGAACTTATGGGATTCCCACTTGCAGGTCACTGGCAGGCATTTAGGCCAGTCACCATGAGCTGGCTGGCAGCGCTGACCTCTTTTCCTGCCCTCCCTAAGAGGAAAGTATCTCCTCAAGCTCTGTCTTGGGGCTTCAGCCTTGCTTCAAACCACATTCACTCACCGTAAGGATTCAACATTGGTCCTCAGCAGCTTCTGCCCTAGCCCTGTCATGCTTTCTCCTGAGAGGCGGGTTGGTGACAGGAAATGAGGATGAAGATGATGGCAAAGACAGCTAGCATTTATTGAATGCTTAGTAAGCCCCAGACACTTCCATAGACGTAGGTTATCTCATACAATCCTCGCCATACCCTTGTGAGGTAGGTTCTTATTATCCCCAATTTAAAAATAAGGAAAATGAGGCTCAGAGAGTTTGACTTGCCCTAAGTTACATAGCTGATAAATGATGCAGCTGGAATAGGAACCCCAGTCTGTCTAATGTTAGAGACCACTGACCTCTTCTTTTTTTCATCTTCAATTTTTTTTATTAAATCATAGCTGTGTACATTAATGCAATCATGGGGTACAATGTGCTGCTTTTATATACAATTTGAAATATTTTCATCAAACTAGTTAACATAGCCTTCACAGCATTTTCTTAGTTATTGTGTTAAGACATTTATATTCTACATTTAGTAAATTTCACATGTACCCTTGTAAGATGCACTGTAGGAGACCACTGACCTCTTAGCAAAACGAGCAAGAGTCTGTGTATGTGTATGTGTGTGCACATGTGTGTCCATTAGTGAAGTTAAAGGGGGCTTAGAGGCATCTGGGATCTACCACAAATTTGAGGGCAGGCTCATGGGCAAGAGGCCAGCAAAGAAATCAAGGATCTAGAATCACCTCACTGGGGGAAAGCATGCCCACTTGTAAAAAAGAAGTGAAAATTTGCTCTTGGTGCTTGTTCCAGGGACTTGGCTATGGGTAGCTAGGAGGTCTCAGGGACCAGTGACCGGATCCACCCACTAGATCTTTCCCTTCAAACTTGTATTGTGCAGCTGCCCTCATGGCCATCATCCACCACCACTCCTCCCCTGCCACAATCCTGTGCTGGGGATCGTCCTTTCCCAAGGCTGGGGAAGCAGGCAGATGTTGATGGCTGAGTAGGTCCTTGAACCTCAGGCCCTTTGACCATTCCGTCCCTCAGAGGGCCCATCTCCCCTGGGCCTCCTTCAGCTTTGCTGCTTTCCGCCAAAGCTGAGGCCTCACTGGGCCCCTCCCCCAGACTATGTAGAGTCATAAGGAGTGACAATTCTCAGCAGACTCCCTTACAGTTAGACTCCTAGATGGAGACCCAGGTAGGGGGGCTGCTATGGACACTGAGGGGACAAAGATGAGACAAAATGGAGACTGGGGGGCAGGCGAACATCTCGAGTACAGCAGCCTGGCTTTGGACTGGCGAAGACAAGTGGGAATGGGCTTCTTCCCAGCATCCCAGCTCTGTCTTTGCACCTGCTGTGCCAGCCCTTCTCCCCAGACCCTCCCCTGATTGTATCCTCCCTGGCCTTGACTGGGCTTTGACCCGTAGGACCCCTAGGCTCGACTTCCCCAAAGATATCCCAGAAACTCTCCAGTCACCCAAGTGCACGATGTATTTGGACCGGGATCCCGCGGTGTTTGGCATACTGTTCCAGACCTGTATCCTCTGGGCATCTTCTGGCCTCACCCACTGCTCGGTGCGCCCTCCCGCCCTGGCCGCATACAGCAGGAGCTCAATAATGTGGAGTTCAGGGGTGGGCCCAAAGGTGTCATGCGAGTTTCCACTTGCACGGGTTCAGGGGGCTGGTCGCAGCCTTCCAGAGTTCCCGCTGACTGGGTTTCTCGGGGTGGGGGGGAGCATTGTGTGGGAGCCTCCAACGGGAAAGGTCTGGACAGAGCCGCGAGCCCTGGGCCTGGAGCGCGACGTGGGCTCTGCGAGTGCTCTGCACTCGCCATCCCCGGGGGCGAGCGAGCCACGAGGGAAAGGCGAGGCCGCGCGGGCCCCTGGCACGGCTCCCCCTGCCGTGCTGGCGACCGCTGCGGGCCAGGGGTGGAGGGGCGCTGTTTCCACCGAGACGTCTCGTCCCTCCCTCGCTCCCTCCCCCAACCCGCCCGCCGCGGTCCCTCCCGTCGGTCCCTCCCTCCGGCTCTTCCTTCCCTCCCGCCCTGCCTCCTTCGCGCCCGCCCCAGCCGCCGCCTGCGGGGACGTGTGTCTCTAGTGCAATTTCCCCTTTCGCTCGGTTGTCTCAGTGCAGGTCTCCGCCAGCTCGCGCCCCCTCCCCGGACGCCCCCCCTCCCCCTCCCTCGGTGTGGCCCTCCCGAACCTGCGCTCCATATCCCCGCGCTCCACCCCGCCCCCCAACTCCTTTTATCCTGGGCGCCGCCGTCTCACCTGGCATTTGCATCTAGCCCTCCAACTTGCCATTGGTGGCGCGACGTGTGGGAGAGCCCTGCGCCTCACCCGCCCGGACCAGCCTGCAGCGGCGCCGAGGTGAGTCACGGGCGCGGGGCGGCGGGGGCGGGCGGGCAGGGAGGAGAGGCGGGAGGAGGGAGCGAGGGAGGGGGCCGGTGGCCCCTGCGGCCGCTGAGACCGACCCGGCGCCGCTCTCAACTTCCACTTCTCGTTTCGCCGGCGCCGAGTTCCCAGCGTCGCTTGCCAGGCCTCTTCCGAGGGGAGAAGGCGGGCTGGCGGGGCTGGGGACCCGCGTCTCGTCCCCAGAGCGGGGAGGGAACCACGGAGACCCACACGGGCCCGGCGATCGAGCCTGGCCCGCGAGCCACTTGGCCTCAGGTACGTCGATAGCGCTGCTTCTTGCAGCCTTCGGGGACCTCAGAAAGTTTGCCTGAGGGCGGGATCGAGAACGCAGAGGCCCCAGAGTGGGGTTGGGGTCCTGGGGGAGGGTGGGAGAGCCACGGCGTGCTGTTCTTGCACCTCCCCGCGTGTGTGCTTAGGAACGGAGATCCTGATCACTGGGTAGAAGTGGAATCGATTGGCTCCCGGGGCAGCCCAGGTCCCGTGATGGGGCCGAGCATGACAGAGCCCCCAAAAGCTCGGTGCACGAGGACGGGAGGTTGGGCGGACTGTGGCGAGGCCGCTAAGTTGGTCGGGCAACCCCTGGGCCTCTAGGGCTAGGCACTTTAGAATCACAAGCACACACATGCACATAAATCTATGACTCGGAGAATTGGATCGCCAAGATAGGGACCTTGGCAGGGGCCAGAGTTTCCCTGTGAGCTAGCCACCAGCCTTCCCTTTCCCGCTTTCCCGGGTTCTCCCGCCTCGCTGTTCCTTCCCCTGGTGCCACCTAGGGGACTTAGCAGCCACACTGCGTGGGTCTCCAGACGCCAGCACCTTGCTTTGGCGGTTTGGGGGACTACACAGGCGATAGCCAGTCAGTGAATTCCTGACCTCTCCACTGCACCCTAACCCTGCTGCCCTTTCCTCCTGACAATATGCTCCCTGACCAGAGTCACCTCCTGACCCTTTGGCACCTCAGCTCAGTGGGCTTCTCACAGGCTGCAAACCCCCCCCCACCACACCCCATTGGAGGGATTTGATGGCCGTTTGATTCCTGCCTCTCATCCCTCTACCCGAAATAGAGGCCTGTCTGGTCCTGCAGCTTCTTCTGGTTAATGTTTGACAGTTCATTGTAGCTAATCATTTTAATTAGCTCTTAAAGTGGGGAGGAACAGTTAACCTTGGACTTCTCGATTTTGGCCTGGTGGGGCCTTAAATGGGAGGAGTACTGGGGAGGTGGGGAGGTAGGAGCGGAAGTGAGGTCACCACCCACCAAGCCTGAGCCACCACAGCTCAGCCCCAACAGCTGGTGGGCACGACCGCCCACTGGGGACTCACCTCCAGGTGCAAGCTGACCCCTGCCCTGAGTGCCAAGTTGGAGCAGGGTAAAGGGAACAGTTCTACCTCTTCCCTTTGGGATGACAGGACGCTTTGGTACTGTAAATGCCCAGGGAGCACATATGCCCAGCAAAAATGCCAATCCTTCCTTGCAGTTAGTTACATAGGGTTTTCCTGGTTATAAAGTGCTTTCTCAACCATTTATTCAGTGCAGAAGCAGCATAGAAGGAGCTATCTTGAGTTAAATGAAGATTGTCAGGAAGGACTTCCTATCCCCACCAGCTAGTATGGGGAAGAGACTGCCTTGCATGTGGTTGTCTCTGGGGCTGGGTTCAAAGCCAGGGATCTCTTGTTGGGGAGGACCATGCAGCAGGCTCCACGTTGCCACCCTCACCCAGCCTCTTGCTGTGAGCCGAAGGAGTGGCTTGTTTGCAACTATGTCTGGCATTCCTCCCTTTGCTGCACTGTTTGCTCCGTGGTTGCTCAGGAACTATTGCCCACCCCGATGAACTGGGGACCTGAAATCCATCCTCCCCCACCTAGTGCTAAGTGGTGGCACAGTGGCTTCTGTCTCCTCTGTGATATTGGGATCTAAAAATGAGGGGACTGTGATCTGTCTGTGTGGGCCTGATTGATAGCTTGTCCAAAACGCCTCTAGTCTGCAAAATTGAGAGACCCAGCCAGACACAGGCTGAGGGGATTCCCTTCCCAGGGAAACTTCTGACCCTAAGTTTGGCTTTTATCTTCTCCATACTGCCTCAACCCCAACTTTCTTATTTTACCTCCAGTTCCTAGAGCCACATGAGATTGAAATCCCAGCTGTTTAATTTTCTAGCTGTATGATCCCAGTTGATTGTATGCCTTAGTTTCCTCACCTGTCAAATGAAACCTACTTCATAAGATTACATTAATACATATAAGCTGCTAATTAGCACAGTGTGTAGCATACAGTAAGTTCGAGCTGGAGATATGATATGATATTGTCTAATATAGTGCCTAAGAGAAGTACTGGGCCCCAAAGAAGTAGCTGTAAGGAAAATATAGATGTGAAGAAGATAGCACCTTCCTTCCAGGATTGTGTGTACCTTCTTGTGTGGGACAGAGGTGGGTAGGGAGAAGAGATTTTTTTTTATTAAATCATAACTGTGTACAATAATGCAATCATGACACATGAAAAAATGCTCATCATCCTTAACCATCAGAGAGATGCAAATCAAAACTACATTGAGATACAATCTAACTCCATTAAGATTAGCCCACATCACAAAATCCCAAAACCAGAGATGTTGGCACGGAGGTGGAGAAAAGGGAACACTTATGCACTGCTGGTGGGAATGCAAACTAGTATGGTCCTTTTGGAAAGATGTTTGGAGAATACTTAGAGATCTAAAAATAGATCTGTCATTCGATCCTATAATTCCTTACTAGGTATATATCCAGAGATAGGATTTTTGTTTGTTTGTTTGTTTTTTTGAGGCAAGGTCTTACTCTGTTGCCCCAGGCTAGAGTGCTGTGGTGTCATCATAGCTTACAGAAACTTCAAACTCCTGAGTTCAAGTCATCCTTCTGCCTCAGCCACCCAAGTATCTGGGACTATGGGTGCCCATCACAGCACCTGGCTAATTTTTCCATTTTTAGTACAGACAGGGTCTCACTTGGCTCAGGCTGTTCTTGAACTCCTGAGCTCAAGCAATCCTCCCACCTCAGCCTCCTGTACTAGGATAACAGGTGTGAGACCCTGTGCCAAGCTGAGAGGAGATATTTATAATTTAATAAAATTAAATCATAAACAACCATAATTTGAAGCCAGGCTGAAATCCCTGAGCCAGTGTGGGTAGCCAGGCACCCCAGACTTGGAGGCTTCTTCTTGCTTTGGAGTCCCTGGCTAGGTTCTGATCTGGATGACCCCCTATCTCTTTCATGTGCTCTCTCTCTTTCTCTCTCTCACACACACATCCAGCCACACACACACACACACACACCACACACAAACACAAAGGCCTGCCTTGGGATTTGGGTGAATAATAAGAAAAGGGACATTGGTTCCTGTACAGGCTGCAGGTGGCAAGCATGCAGGTTGTCATTTGCTGAGTTACAGAGCAGGATAGCGTTACTTAGGGGCATTACTTGGGGCATTAGCCCCAAGCACTCCCCTGTAGTGGCAGGGCTCATGCCTGCCATGCCTCCTGCATATTGCTGGGGTCCCCTTCTCTCCTTGGGCTGGGCTTGACCCAAACCTAGGCTTGGTTATCTCTCCTGGATTTTTCAACTGCAGAGCGGTTTCTGGCTTCAATGCCAATTTATTCCCTTTGTGGTTCTCAGACCGAAAACTAGTTCTGCAGGGGAGAAAGGAAGTTCACATGAGGTACCCAGAATCCCATGGGCGCTTTCCTAGGGGTCAGGGGCTTTTCTCATCAACACCAACCTGCCTGCAAATCTCTGGCCGCTGAGCCTCGTGTGTCCTGTAATAGCGGCAGCGCTACTAATGCCCTGTAGCTCGGGCCCCAGAGCTGGTTGCCAAGAAACTGCTGGTCGGGGTGCTTATGAGGGTTCTGACCTCATAGGGGCTGCTGAGTTTCACTTCAGCAGACATTTATTAACACCTACTGTGTGCCCAACCTGTGCTAGGCGCTGTGGGGGAGACGAGAGAAGGACATGGTGGGGAACAGATGACTAAGATGCTGAAACAATCAGAAGCGAGGACAAGCAGCCAGGCCAGTGGCTGGTCAGGTGCTAATTGTGCTCCTTGGAGCAGGGGCCAGCATGGCCAGGACTCTGAGGTCAGCGGCAGCTGGGGGAGGGAGGGAAGGCTTTGTGAGGGATGCAGGCTCAAGCTAGACCTTGAAGGGGGCGGGGGCATTGAGGGGGAGACTGGGCTCCGCAGAAAAGGGAGAAAAGATGCTTTCTCTCTATTCCCTGGCCACAGACTGACCTTCGAAGCCTGGATAATTGTTTGGCAAATGCGTGTCACATAAAAGACCAGATCGGCGAGTGTGGGTGGCTCAGTGCAAACCCCAGTCTCTACTCCAGGAGATACAAAGTGGCTGGCTCAGTGAGCCCAGAGTGCATTGATAAGACAAAGGGTGGCCAGGCTTCCCTGCCACCCAAGCTGAGGGGATTTCATTTTGAACTCTTCCGCCCCCACAAGCCCAGTAAAGGGGAGTGGGGGGGGGAGAGATAGGTGCACCAAAGGGACAGGAGAACTGACATGCCACAGGTGTCCACAGGGACATGGGCTGGCTGGGTCCCACTTTTCCCAATGGTTCTGGAATTTCTCTGGAAGCCCAGAGGTTCAAGTGTAGGAGAGAAATTTTCATAATTATTTCCCCCACAGGCATCTGGGAAGTAAAGGATCTAGTGAGTCCCATGTGTTTGTGCCTAGACCACCAAGGACTGGCCACATACTCCTTCTGCTGGTTATGTGTCTTCTGAACTGAACATGGAGGGGACTTGGCCCTTGTTGGATTTAATTGGATAAATACATCTTGAAGTCCCCTCTACCCCACCCACATACACACTCATCATTTTTCCTCTCTCATTGCCCTCTTGCCCTGCCCACCCCCAGCACTTTTCAACAGTGAAGGACATAGCATGTGTCCTGACTTCTTGATAGGAAAATGTGTTTTAAGGTGAGTTTATTGACAAAGTGATCCCAGCCTGCACCCAGGATGAGGAGGAAGGTCAAGTAGCAAGAAAGAGTTTTTCATGTAGGAAGATCTGCAAGGGAAAGTGCTAGAACATTTCTCAGATGGGCTAAGGGAAGCAAGAAGTGAAGTAACTTGCCCAGGTTGAGCAGGCTTTGCCTTGGGTTCCCACTTTGTGGACAGGCCATTTTCTTGTCCTAGGGTTGGCCCTTCCTGCCTCTCTGAACCCCTGCCTCTCCTGAAGCTTCCCATCCTCTTTTAATCTGACCCAATCCTTGCCAAGAAAGTTTATCATCTAGAAGAACAGCACAGGCTGTCTGTTCTTTTGTTCTTTTGTATCCCATACGTACCACTTGCTGCTTGTGTGACTATGGGCTTATTACTTAGGCACTCTGAGTCTCAGGGCCCAACTCGCAGGGTTGGAGTGAGGATTAATGAGATGGTGCAGGTAAAGCAGCAGAGTGCCTGGCACATAGTCACCATCCAGTAAGTGTTCATTATTATTATTCCTGTGGCGATTATAGTTTTGTTGTTATTTTCCCTTCACACATCTTTCTTTGACAGTGATAGGTTCCTGGAATCAACCACTTCTCTGGCAGGGCTGGCAAGGCATGCCACACCCATTCCTGAAACCAAGAGGGAGATTTTCCAGGTTTTTCTGCTAACAGTTTAACTGTGCCATCACACAGGATTGGGGAAAGGATGTGGTACTTGCGTGTGTGTGTGTGTGTGTGTGTGTGTGTGTGTGTGTGTGTGTGTGATAGAGAGAGAGAGAAGAGCAATGCTGTGTGAAGAGTGAAACTCAAACCTTTAATATTTGTATTAACACTGGCATCTTTATCCCTTTACTGTTTTCATCTTGAGTATATTTGCTGCAGAAACAAAGTAAGTTAGTTTCTTTGAGGAAAAGGTCTAACATTCTACCCCTGGGAACTATTTAGCAATCACCAGTTTGTTGTCATTACCCTGCTGATTGTAGAATCTTTGGAGCCAACCAACCAACCACTGCTCACTTTCTCCCTCTTTCACTAGAATAGATAATGGGTCCATTCTGGGCCAATACCTGAGGTCTAGGGTTGAGGCTAGGCCATTGCCTTTGCCCAGAAGAGCTCCCAGTGGGCTGGGGGCCATTCCTTTTACAAGGCCTTCCCAGAAAGTAACTTGGAGGTTCCACTTGCTATTGACTGGACTTTTTTTTTTTTTTTTTTTTGAGACAGAGCCTCAAGCTGTCGCCCTGGGTAGAGTGCTATGTCATCACAGCTCACAGCAACCTCCAACTCCTGGGCTTAATCCATTCTCCTGCGTCCCTCCCAAGTAGCTGGGACTACAGGAGCCCGCCACAACACCCGGCTATGTTTTGGCTGCAGCCGTCGTCGTTGTTCAGCGGGCCGGGGCTGGATTAGAATCTGCCAGCTCAGGTGTATGTGGCTGGTGCCTTAGCTGCTTGAGCCACAGGTGCTGAGCCGTTTTTTTGTTTGTTTGTTTGTTTGTTTGTTTTGAGACAGAGTCTCACTATGTCACCCTGGGTAGAGTGCTATGGCATCACAGCTCACAGCAACCTCAAACTCC
The DNA here is from genome assembly GCA_963574355.1 of Loris lydekkerianus. Taxonomy (NCBI): domain Eukaryota; kingdom Metazoa; phylum Chordata; class Mammalia; order Primates; family Lorisidae; genus Loris; species Loris lydekkerianus. The sequence goes on along the minus strand of CAUYPK010093245.1, from coordinate 44,249 downwards.
TGGGCTCAGGCGATTCTCTTGCCTCAGCCTCCCAAGTAGCTGTGACTACAGGCACCCGCCACAACGCCCAGCTATTTTTTTGTTGCAGTTGTCATTGTTGTTTAGCAGGCTCAGGCCGGGTTCGAACCCGCCAGTCTCGGTGTATGTGGCTGGCGCCATAACCACTGTGCTACACGTGGCAAGCCTGACTGGACTGTTTTTGCTTGCGGAGTCTCTGACTACCTGTAGGGACAGGCAGCCTGGGATAAACTGGACCACACTGAGTGGAGCACTGCACTCAGTCCCTTGGTCCCGACCTATCAGGTTAGAACTGCTAGGCCTAGGGGGATGGGAGGGTGGGCAATTAGTCTTAACCTCCCCAAATTCCTGATGACCTGATAACAAGGAGGTACTTAGACTCAGACTTAGGAGATAATCTGTCTTTTTTCCATAAGGCCCTCTGAGGATAACAGCCTAGTTGAGCTCCACTGATTCTGAGAATCTATGCATAGAAAACACCTATTTCATTAGGTGACCACTTTCTTGGTGTCACACTGATCCTAAACACACACACACACACACACACAACAGGCCTTGCTCAGAAGGATCTAAATCCAATTCTAGACAATTCTAGAGCTGTAGTAATACTCATGCACTTAGCCCCATAGCAGGCAGGAGCTGATACGCCAACCATCCTGGGGTACTTCATCTCTGTGGATTAGTTGATCATGGGTCCATTGGTTGTCCAGAGAAAGATTATTCTTCTTCTTCAGCTTCATTGCAGAATGCTGCCTGGAGGCAAGAGCACAGATAGCCTTTCAAAAGAAGAAAGAAAGACCATTGGTTGTGCTCTAGGGCCACTCCATGCTCAGTAGGACAATAGCATTGGCACTAGAGTAAGCAAGTGACGAAATAACACAAGCCCATTAGAATCAGCACACTAAGTAAGCACCAAGGTTGAGAATTTGTCTGTACTGGTGGCATCAAGGAATCTTTTTTTTTTTTTTTTTTTTTTTTAGGAGAGTGCATAGGCATTATTACTTCTTTTGTTTTTTACTACCGTTGCAGAGTAGTTATAGAGTACAGTTACATAGCAATGTTATGGAGTAGAATTATGCAGTGTTTGTCATTATTGTTCTTAGTGTTGTTGTGTTATTTCATCCAATCTGGGGACCTTCTTCTTCCTTTTTATTTAACAGTTTTGAGATAATATTGACATACAATAAGCTTTACGTGTTTCCAAGTGTAAAAGTTGATAATACTTGACATATAATACCCGTGAAACCATCACCACAATCAAGAGAGTGGCATATGCATCACTCCTGGAAAGTGTCCTCATGTCCCCTGGCAATCCCTCCCTCCTGTCCTCAGACAACTACTGTTATACTTTCTGTCATTACTGATTAGTTTGAATTTTCTAAAGTGTTATATAATAGGAGTCATATATAGCGTGCACTCTTTTTTGGTCTCACATCTCTCCCTCAGCGTATTTATTTTAAAATTAACCCAGGTTGTTGTATATATCAGTATTTCATTCCTTTTTATTGTTAGGTGGCATTTCATTGTATGGATAAACTATACATTGTTTATCCATCCAGTCGATAGGCATTTGGTGTTTTCTTCCAGTTTTTAGGCATTACAAAGAAAGCTGCTTATGAATATCTGTGTACAAACCTTTTTATGACTATATATTTCCTTTTACTTGGTTAAATACCTAGGAGTAAAATAGGTGAATTATACAGTAGTATAGATTCAACTTTTTTTCCCCCTTGTTTTTATAGATAGAGTCTCCCTTTATTGCTCTGGGTAGAGTGCCATGGTGTCACAGCTCACAGAAACCTCCAACTCCTGGGCTTAGGCAATTCTCTTGCCTCAGCCTCCCAAGTCACTGGGACCACAGGCGCCCACCATAACGCCCAGCTATGTTTTTGTTGCAGTTTGGCTGGGGCCGGGCTCGAACCAGCCACCCTCAGTATATGGGGCTGGTGCCCTACCCACTGAGCCACAGGCGCTGCCTTCAACTTTTTTTTTTTTTCTGAGACATTGTTGTTTTTTAGCTGGCTGGGGCTAGGTTCAAACCCACCAGCCTCAGTGTATGTGGCGGTGCCGTAACCACTGTGCTAGGGCACTGAGCCTAGGTTCAACTTTTTAAGAAACTTTCAAACTGTTTTCCAGGTTCGGCACCTGTGGTTCAGTGGTTAGGGCGCTGACCACATACACTGGGGCTGGCGGGTTCAAACCTGGCTTGGGCCTGCTAAACAACAATGACAACTACAACAAAAGAAAATTAGCCAGACGTTGTGGTGGGCACCTGTTGTCCCAGCTACTTGGGAGGCGAAGGCAAGAGAATCACTTAAGCCCAAGAGTTTGAGGTTGCTGTGAGCTGTAATGTCATGGCACTTTACCAAGGGCAACATAGTGAGTCTTTGTCTCAAAAAAAAAAAAAAAAAGTTTTCCAGAGTAGCTGTACCATTTTACATTTGCACCAACTGAGAATTCCAGTTGTTCTACCAACACTTGGTGTGGGCAGTCTTTTTACTTTTAACCATTCTAATACGTATGCAGTAGTATCTCACTGTGGTTTTAATTCGTATTTCCCTAATGATTGATGCTGCTGAACATCCTTTCATATACTTGTCATCCATATATCTTCTTTGATGAGGTATCTTTTTTTTGTTTAGTGGGCAGAGTTCAAACCTGCCAGGCCTGGTGCACCGGGCCAGCGCTCTAACCATTGAGATACAGGCACCCAGCGTTTGGTGAGGTATCTTTTCAAATCTTTTGCCCATTTTTAAATTGAGTTGTCTGTTACCTTGTAGTTGAGTTTTTGGAGTGCTTTATGTATTTTGAATACAAGACCTTTATCAGATACATGCTTTGGAAAGACTGGCTTGTCTTTTCATTCACTTCACAGTGTTTTCTGAAGGGACGTTTTTAATTCTGATGAAGTTTAATTCTGAATCAGTTTTTCCTTTTATGGATCAAGCTTTTTTTTTTTTTTTTTGGAGACAGAGTGTCACTTTGTCACCCTCAGTAGAGTGCTATTGCCTCATAGCTCACAGCAACTTCAAACTCTTGGGCTCAAGTGATTCTCTTGCCTCAGCCTCCCAATTACCTGGGACTACAGGCACATGCCACAATGCACAGCTATTTTTTAGCATTGGGGTCTCACTCTTGGTCAGGTTGGTTTTGAATTCCTGAGCTCAGGTGATCCACCCACCTTGGCTTCCCAGAGTGCTGGGATTACAGGCGTGAGCCACTGCGTACAACCTGTATCATGCTTTTGGTCCTATATCTAAGAAATCTTCACCTAGCCCTAGATCACAAAATATTTTGTCTTATATGTTTTTTAGAAGTTTTATAATTTTAGGCTTTACATTTTGGTCCATGATCAATTTTGTGTTAATTTTTCTGTATTGTAAGAAGTATGAATCCAGGCTCGGCACCTGTGGCTCAAGTGGCTAAGGCGCCAGCCACATACACCTGAGCTGGTGGGTTCGAATTCAGCCTGGGCCCGCCAAACAACAATGATGGCTGCAACAAAAAACAGCCGGGCATTGTGATAGGCGCCTGTAGTCCCAGCTACCTGGGAGGCAGAGGCAGGAGAATCACTTGAGCCTAGGACTTAGAAGTTGCTTTGAGCTATGATGCCACTGCACTCTACCCAGGGCAACAACTTGCGGCTCTGTCTCAAAAAAAAAAAAAAAAGAAGTATGAATCCAAATTATTTTTTTTTGTGTATGGGTATCCAATTATTCTAGCACCAGTTGTTGAAAAGGCTATATCACCAATCCACTGCTGTTGTCCTTATATATATATAAGTTAATGTCTGGACTCTATTCTATTTCATTGATTGATATTTGTTTATCTTTATGTCAATACCAACGTTTTGATTACTGTAGCTTTATAATTTTCCTTTTTTTTTTTTGAGACAGTCTCACTATGTCGCCTTCAGTAAAGGGCCGTCGTGTCACAGCTCACAACAACTTCAAACTCTTGGGCTTAAGTGATTCTCTTGCCTCAGCCTCCCAAGTTGCTGGGGCTACAGGCACCCGCCACAACATCCAGCTATTTTTTGTTGTAGTTGTCATTGTTGTTTGGCAGGCCCGGGCCAGGTTTGAACCTGTCAGCCTTGGTGTATGTGGCTGGCTCCCTAACCGCTGAGCTATGGGCACTGAGCCTAATTTTCTTTGCCCAGGCTAGAGTGCTGTGACATCAGTCTTGCTCACAGCAACCTCAAACTACAGGACTTCAATAATCCTCCTGCTTCAACCTACCAAATAGCTAGGATCATAGGCAATCACGTCCAGCTAATTTTTTTTTTTGTAGTGGTGGGGGTCTTGCTTTGGTGCTCAGGCTGATTTCAAACTCTTGACCTCAAGTGATCCTCCCATCTCAGCCTCCCAAAGTGCTGGGATTACAGGCATGAGCCACTGCACCTAGCCTTCATTTTCCTTCAATACTTGAATTTATTCTGTTTGCACTATTTTTTGTGGTAGCAAATATGTTTTGCCTTGCTTTTTAAATCTTGTTTTATAATCACGTTTATCTCTGAAGGTACTATCATTTTAGATTATTTTCTTTTCATTGATATTTTTAGGCTGAAGAGTTCCTTAAGTTTACTATGCATTTTTAAAATAGGACTATTTATTATTTGGCCTTTGTTTGTAACTCATTTTTGGTGATTGGCTGCATAACTATCTTCCCCATCCATCATTTCATAGGTGACAATTATATCCCTTTTCAGCCTTGTCTATCTAGACCACCCAAAGCCTCTTTAAATAAAATTTTGTTCTCATATAGTTATCCTCACACTCCATTCTCTTGAATCATTTTAGCTTTTAAACCATCATGAAGTCTTTCCTGAGTGTCCAGTGATCAGACTTGCAATCAATATTCCCAGGGTGGAAACACTGATTTTGTACAAAGAGAGAATGCTTTGATGATAACCTGATCATCTACCACCTTCTCAATGCTACTTAGAATAAATGACTGTAACTTGTATGTGTTGCCCCTAACAGAGGCTTGGAGCATGAGAGGATTTTTTTTTTTTTTTTTTTAAGAGACAGAGTCTCATTTTGTCACCCTCCGCACAGTGCTATGGCATCACAGCTCACAGCAACCTCCAGCTCTTGGGCTTAGGTGATTCCCTTGCCTCAGCCTCCCCAGGCACCCGCCAAAATGCCTGGCTATTTTTTTGTTGCTTTTTGGCCGGGGCCAGGTTCAAACCCACACCCTACCCAACTGAGTCACAGGCACAGCCCCACAAGAGGAAAATTAATGGTAGAGCCCTGGAGACCTTTGTTCCCCAACTCTACCCCTACCTAGGTCTAGTCTGTAGCCCTAATATCTATCAAGACTCATAGTCTCATTTCTAGAGATCTCATTTGGGTTGAAAATTTACACGGACTTAATTCATGAATACTCAGACATGTGTTAGAATCAGGAGAAGATGAAATAAGCCTTGATTCCACTTTTTTTTACTGCCTGTTGGGGAAAGAAGAGCTACATATGAAATAATGAAAAAGCAATTCAAAACCCTGTGGGATTAAGAGATTTGCATGGTAGAATTTATGAGCTATGGGAGTTTAGAGATCAGGATTCCGTGGGTGTGAACTATAGTTGTCAGGGCATAGCCAGCTTCATGAGGTTGGGGAACTTGGTTGGGACCCTGATGGATGGGCGCTATTTGATTAGCCAAAAAGGAGCAACAAGGGCATGGCAGGCCTGAGAAACTCTGTGAATGAGCCTGGAATGTTCCCTCAGGGGACCATGAGGAGACCACTGGGCTTGAAGCCCAGGCTTGAGTTGGGAAATCATGGGAAACAAGCCCGAGTAGGTAGGGCGGGGTCAGACTGTGAAGGACCTTTGGAAACCAAGCAGATGAGTTTGGACTGGAAGGCTCTGCTGAGTCTGGCTGGTGTGGCCACAGCCATAGATCTAAATGTGTGTCCTGGAGTAGGAGTTGGCACCAGCTCAGAAGCTGAGGGAGGAGCTAAGCAGAGGCAGGGCCAAGATTGGAACTTGATCTTCGTCACTGTAGTCAAGTGGGCTTTTTGTTGTACTAATCCTGGTTTTTAGCTTTTCAAAGGACTTTCGTGTCCACTCCACATAGCTTTCTAGCAGAGCCCACAGGCATGGGGTGTATGGTAAAGACCAGCTTGCTCAATGGCTACTGATGTGTTGAGAGATAGAACCACTGAGAACACCCTCTAGCTCACCTACCCCACTGGTTTGGCCCACCACTCGCCCTGGAGCCCCTCCTCGGGTTAAAGAGTATTTTCCCAACCTTTTTTATTTCACAGCATTCTTGAACCTATAGTTAAAATTCCACAGCACACTTAAATTATGTTGATCAAAAAAAGAGTTTAAAAAAAGAATATACTTACTGTGCTTTGACCCTTTTTTGAAAATAAATTTTTTTTTTTTTTAGAGACAGTCTCATTTTGTCACCCTCGGTAGAATGCTATGGCGTCACAGCTCACTCCAACTCTTGGGCTTAGGCAATTCTCTTGCCTCAGCCTCCTGAGTAGCTGTTGAAAATAATTTAATTAGTGACTTTTAAAATTTTTCGCAGCACACCTAAGATCCTTTCATGGTATACCAGTGTGCTATGACACACCAGTTAAAAATTACTGGGTTAAAGCATGATAGCTCCATATGATCTTCTTAAATGAAAATATATTAAGGATATATATGATACTTAACTCAATGTCAAATAATAACACAGTAATAGTAAATGGCTTATGATTTTTCTGAGTGATAGGAAAGTCTATTCCTGGGGAGATGAGATGGTAACCTGAAAGTTTTCATACAGGGAAAAAACATGGAACTCTGACAGCTAGTAGGGTCAGTAAGCCTACAAGGAACTCTGGGTAGCATGAAATCTCCAGTGGCAAGGGGACCCAAGACTGTGAAAGCCATGTGACCTGGTTACATAGCCCATTTAGTGGGAAAATTGCCTTAGCAGAGCTTTTCTATACTTTCCCACCCAAGTGCCTCAGACTATTGAATTGTACTCTAGAGACCTAGAAGGACATAGTCTAATAACATTTTCTTAGAAGTACGGCATTCAATCTTAAATGTGAATGTTGCACTGTCCTATCTCAAATAAATATTCAATGATTTATCAATGAACACAATGGAAGCTTCTGAGGCCAGGTGAGGTGGCTTGCGCTTGTAATCCTAGCACTCTGGGAGGCCGAGGTGGGAGGATCTGTTGAGCTCAGGAGTTCGAGACCAGCCTGAACAAGAGTGAGACCCTGTCTCTACTAAAAATAGAAAAAGAAAAAAAAAAATACCCAGGTGTTGTGGTGGGCACCTGTAGTCCCATCTACTTGGAAGGCTGAGGCAGGAAGATGGCTTGAACCCAGTAGTTTGAGGTTGCTGTGACTAAGGTGGATATCCCTGGCAGCAGAGTGAGGCTCTATCTCAAAATAAATAAATAAATAAATAAATAATAAAAACAAAATGGAAGCTTCTGGAAGATGAGTTGGGTCTCATTTGAATTGTGTCTGAATTGTGGCTTTGACTCCCAGTCTGGGGCTTTGTTTGCTTTAGTAAGCAGGCCTTGTCCCTGTGGGACCTGCCTACAGGCAGGTCAGAACTTGAACTTTAGGCCGGGTGCGGTGGCTCATGCCTGTAATCTTAGCACTCTGGGAGGCCGAGGAGGGTGGATTGCTTGAGCTCACAGGTTCAAGACCAACCAGAGCAAGAGTGAGACCTTGTCTCTAAAAATAGCTGGTCATTGTGGAAGGCACCTGTAGTCCTAGCTACTAGGGAGGCTGAGACAAGAGAATTGCTTGAGCCCAAGAGTTTGAGGTTGCTGTGAGCTATGACAGCAAGTGAGACTCTGTCTTAAAAACAAACAAAAAAAAAAACCCTTGAACTTTCATGATTTTAGCCCAAAGTGCTAGAAGGGAAATCCATTAACCTAAGCATCTTCATTGCATGCTGTTCTCATCACTGTCTCCCCCTCCTTGGTTCAAACACATTTTATGGAAAAATCTGTGCCCTTTCTATTGTCCTCATAGAGATTTAAAAAAAAAACCTTAGGCTCTTATGTTTTGGGGAAGGTCTTTTAAGTTTGCTCTGGCCTCATCCTAGCCTTTTGGTGGGCAGGGTGGACACAGACAGCTTGGGATCCCTGAGGCTCAGAATTCTGAGTGTGGAATGACCAAGACTTTGCCAAGAGATTTCCCAGCCTCACCTCCTCCATACCACTCAGCCTGAATGAAGCCCCTCATTCAGCCCTTCCTTTAGCTTAGTGTTTACAGTGATCTTTAATTAAAAATAATAAATGAATCTGCCTGGACTCTCAGAGCCTACCAGCCTAGTGCTGTTCTCACTTATTCCCAGGTGGCTGAGGACAGAAGAGCCATCAAGACATTCCAGGCCTGCCTATGCGCCTGTATCTCAGTGGTTAGGGTGCCGGTCACATACACCAGGGCTGGCGGGTTTGAATCGGCCGGGCCAGCTAAACAACAACAACAACCAAAAAATAGCTGGGTGTTGTGGCAGGTGCCTGTAGTCCCAGCTACTGGGAGGCTGAGGCAAGAGAATCTCTTAAGCCCAAGAGTTTGAGGTTGCTGTGAGCTGTGACGCCATAGCCCTCTACTGAGGGAGACATAGCGAGACTGTTTCAAAAAAAAAAAAAAAAGACATTCCAGGCCTAAGTTAGCCTCCTCAGCAGCCTAAGCCTTTCATTCCTGTCCCCATAGCCTACGGATAGAGATGAGGACAATTTCAAAAGAACACAGGCGCTCCCAGCTGGGGAAAGCACTGTGCATATTCAGGTTTCACTCTAGCAGGCAGGGCCCTAGGCACTGAGGGCCTGGCCAGGCAGCAAGTCTTTATCCACACCTGTTGCCTGCCAGAGGTGCAGGGGGGCTCCACGCTGCGCTGCCGGTGCTTTTAGTGACGAAAGAGCAGGTAGGGCCCAGGGCAGGCTGTCTGGGCTGGGCAGGGCGGGGCAGCCAGCGGGGTGAGGCCCAGATTCCCCAGGCTGATAAGGCAGCCTGTAAACACCCAGCAAGGGGAGGGGGCATAGGGCAGGCAACCAGATGGCAGGAGAGGGGGGAAACCGGAGCCCAGATCTAGCTGCAGGAAGTGGGGCCTGATGTGGAAACATCGAAACATCCTGTCCAGTGGGGACTAGACTGGTGGTCATTGGCGATCACTCCTCCACCATAGAGGCAAGCTCAACGCAAGGTGGGGCTGCCTCCCTGGGCGCCTGGCCAAGACCCTGGCTCCTGACATCTCAAAAAGGAGATGATCAATGGGTCTCTATTTTGGGTTGCTCTGCTACCTAACACTGTTGGGTGGGGCGGGGGCAAGTAGAGAAGCTGAAGCAAGCTTACCTTCCACAGAGAAACTCAGCAGAAGGACTGTCCTAGAGAATTGGACTCTCACAGGAAAATCCTGATCATCACCCTCAGTGAGCAGCATCAATTCCAACACCTAATTGTGTCAAAGGCTTCCTGTGTTGGGGCGCTTCATTCTGTTCTGTCTTGCAGTGCTTTCTAATTGGAACCTTGGAGGGTCAGAGCCCACCAAGCCTATCAAAGGATGACCTAACTCATCCACTTCACTTTACTGCTGGGAACACTGGGATTCAGAAAGAAGTAGGGACTTGGCACATTAATGGCAGACCTGCAATTAAAACTCCTGCTTTGGACTGTTTTTCTAATGTCTACCCTAATGCTTTAGTTTTAGCCTCCAACCCTCATGCTTAGGGCTGGACCTGCTGTGCACACCCACTGAACCTGTACTTATTCTTGTTTAGGATTATAGGGAGACTGGGAGGAGGAAAGAGCCTCAGAATCATAAATCAAAAGACCTCAACTTGTGTGGCCTTGGGTGTGCTGCTGCCCATCTATAGGCATCAGATTAAAAAAAAAAAAGTGTTCTTAGATTTAGTTCACATAGCATAAAATTCATCCATTTGAAGTGTACACTTCAGTGATTTTTAGCATATTCACAGAATTGTACATCTATCACCAGAATCTATTTTGGAACATTTTCATCATCCTCACAAAATAAACCCCATACCCATTAATACTGTCCCTATTTCTCCTCAACCCCTGAGCCTTTGTTTTTGTTTTTTTCTCCTCATCAGTCAACTTCATGGGCCTCAGTTTTGAAGAGACACTTGCTATAGACATGTTTTGGGGGAGAACCTGGCAATATTGTTTAGGCAGATGGGCTAACTCAGCTTACTGGGAACTTAGATACCTACCATAGAGAAGAAAGAATAGGGTGGGCCCAGTGATCAAGCCCCTGGCTATAGGCCTGGCACCTATGAGGTGTTCAAGGCTGACTTTCCATAAATATTTGAATAAACATGTGAACCAACACCTCAAGATAAGAACCCAGACTTACATTATGTATAAGCCAAGACCGAATGTATATTTATGGGGCAGGGACCATGCCATAGCTACTTTAGATCTGATACCAGGAAACTCTCTGGAAACAGTAGGCCCCTGAGGTACAGGACAAGTCAGCTTCCACATCAACAGAACTGGAAGTCTACTACAGTCTTCCTTCTCCACAGTGGTCACCATTTTGGTGTAGACTTGGCCCAGGAAGTTAGTATTCTCTTACGAGATGCAGCAAGCAATGGTTTGAGATTGAGGCCTCAAGGGTCATGGGACATAGTCCTGGGAAGTTTTTTTTAGGGGACCCCGCAGAGGCTCAGAGGCTTCCAAGTTGAGAATTGTGAGCAAGCCCAGAGCTAGGGATCCTGGCAGATAGATAGTCCCCAGCTTAGGTGGAAGGAAAAGCAGGGACTTGGAGATCAAGGTCATACAGGTCTGGGTTTGAGTTCTTCCATTCTTTGGCAGCAGGCCTTGGTTATGTTACCTAATCTGTGAGCCTCACTTCTGCTATTTTTAAAATGAAACTGTGAAAACAGAATTATTACCAAAACATAATAGATTTTGCTGAAAACAAAGTTCAACATATGTTGGAAATAAACCTGGGTTCAAACCCAGTGCCATTCACTAGCTACTTTGTAAGGATGGTGTAAGACTGAACAGAGATAATGTATGTCAAGTGCCTGGCACAACACCATCCCCACAGTCTGTACCCCAGAAGTATAAATCCCTGCCACCTTCCCTGTGCTCTACCTTGTCACCCTGTAATTTCTACTGCCTGGCCTCCTTCCCTAGAAGCAGGAGGAGCAATATGAAGTGATATCAGAGGGCACTGAAGAAAATCTTGCCCACATTTACACAGGCACCCGCGCCCCTCTGCTCCTCCCCCAGCAGGCCATGGCTAAGGCCACAGTGGCCACACCCACCATCCCGGGCCCACCACAGGCTTAGATCAGTTCCAACCCCACAAGTGTTCACCCTGAACTGGCATCAACCTCAAATACTTCCACCCTCTCCACCCAGGCTCAATGTGCTTTCCAAACACGTGCCACCAACTTTGAGCCAGGCTTGTCACCAAACCCTGGCCCTGGGTTTGCACTGCAGATGGAGGGAGGGGCTGGCAGGAACCCAGGTGCATATCCAGATGCTGTCTCTGAGGTTTCCTTGGCATCCCCCATGCCAGCTGTGAATCAGTATTCACTCCAACCCACAAGGGTAGAGAAGCAGGCACTCCCCTCAGGGCCTATCTTTGGGGAACTGGTTCCTATTTGTCTTGAGGGGCCATGGAAGGAGAGAGGACAGGGAAAAGGGAGACCCCACTCTCTTGACAAGAAGCCTGTCTGGAGAGGGCTCTTGGCCATAGGTATAAGAAATTGACTTCTCAGATCCTAGAGCAGTGTCAAGGTCATCTCATGAAGTTTTGGCTGGCACATCCAGAACCATTATTTCTAGGAGTCCCCTTAGCTTCTCTCACAACTCCTTGAACCTTGTGGAACAATAACACCATGAGGGGACTAAGGTGATTGTGTCCACCCACAAGTAGACTCCCATCCCAGGCATCAAGGCTTCTAAAAACAGTGTCATGTGTTCTGGCCTGTCCCTAGGAGGACTGGGAAGAGGTCCAGGACCTCAGGCTGTTGCTGCTGTTCTGACCCATGGCCTTGGGATGGTCTCACCAAGCAGATCACCTGCTGCCTACAGGATCTGTTATAGGCATACAGACCTACTGCTAGGAGCCCCACCTTGCAAGTGTTAAGTCACCACACCAAATCATCAGCCACTATAGAATATGAGAGTTTCCTGTTCCATCACCCAGAAAATGGCAGTACCCTTGACCCACATGTGATATAATCCACTTGACCCTTGAACAACATGGGTTTGAACCTCACAGGTCCATTTTCACGTGGATTTTTTTACAGTATTTGCCAGATGCATAAACCCACATTTTTTAAAAATAAACCCACATTTTTGGAGGGCCAACTTTTCATACATTGTGGGTTCTGCAGAGCCAACTGTGGGCCTTGAGTATCCTCAGATTTTGGTACATCCGGGGATCCTGGAGCCTATGCCTTGCAGATACCGAGGCATAACTGGACTTTGCTAGCCATTGTTGCCTCTGTCCATTGGCACTAGAGACAAGCCCCCTGAAAAATTATGAAGTGACATAGATTTCAGTGTCACTTGGTTCTCCAAATTAATCCCTCATCCTTGGCCTGCTATTAGACCCTCTTGCTTCAACCTGTCCCTTCATGCAAAGCCACCCAGGGCTAATCCTTACTGGACATTGACCTAAGCATTTATATTCCATTTTTTTATCCGTTTCTCTAAGGCTAGGCTCACTCCACCCCTGGGCAATAGCTAGGTAAAATGGTTACATCATTTCTACTCATCTGGTAGAAGGGGACAGTTTGTGGAGACAGCCCCAGTCTCCCTCCCAGGTAATGCTTCAGTCTGTATCCGCCCTTTAGCCCAAAGCTGCTGGTAGAGCTGCTACTGGGGCTTCCCCTTGTGTAGCCAGCTGTCTCCTCAGCCTTCCTGTGAGGGATCCTCCCCACTCGCCACTCAGGGCCCCTCCCCTTTCTGCACTCCCTGACCTGTGCGAGGCAGGGGCGGGGCTGGCAGGGCCGGCAGGCCCAGAGGGGAAACTGCTGAAACCCCTGGGACAGGAAGTGGCAGAGAGGGGCTGTTTCCGGCCGGCAGAGCTGGGGTGCGGTGAGAGGTGGCCCTATCGCCTGCCCCACTGCCTGTCTGCTGTGGGTCCTGGGAGGTTGGGGAGAGGTGAAAGTCCTTTCCTTGCTACCCCTTCTAAAAAAGTGGAATCTTTCAGCCCACCCAACTGAGGCCATCTTCATTTTTCAGGGAGAGGAATTCAAGCAGTAGGGCAGACAGCTCAGCAGAAGGGCAAGGCAGGGCACGTGAGTATGGAGGAGGGTCCACAGGGGCAACAGAAACCCACAGCTGGGCAGGGGACCCTTCTGCAATCTTTGGTTCTGAGATTAGATGATCAGGACTGGACCATTGGAAATGCAACAGATCACTCTCTAAATCACAGGGCTAGAAAGGGACTGAGACTACCCAGTCCAACCCTGTCATTGTGCAGATGAGGAAATAGAGGTGCCTAAAGCACAAGTGACTTGCTTGAGGTGACACCATGGGCAGAGCCAGGACTAGAACGCAGGTCTCCTAACCCTAGAACAGGACTTTCTTTCTGATGAAAATCTGCTGAGTTGTATTTGGGGTCCCACACCTCCTTCCAGGCACCTCCATCCCCAAGTGCTGTGTGACATTCTTCTCAGAAATGAACTTAATGAATTCATTCACAGTCTCAGGGTCAGCAAACTTTTCCTGTAAAGGTCTAGATGATAAATATTTTAGGCACCACAGACAGCCCATATGAACTCTGTCACAATTACTTACAAGGCAAAAGTAGCCACAGACCATACATAAACAAATGAGCATAGCTGTATCCCAGTAAAGCTATGTGTCACAAAATATCCTTCTTTTTTATTTTTTTCTCCCATTGTTTAAAAATATAAAAACCAGGGCCAGATATAGTAGCTCATGCCTGCATCCTAACACTCTGGGAGGCCAAAGACAGGAGGATTGCTTAAGGCCAAGAGTTCCAGACCAACCTGAGCAAGAGTGAGGCCCTATCTCCACACAAAAAATTAGCCTATAGTCCCAGCTACTCGGGAGTCTGAGGCAGGAGGATCATGTGAGCCCAGGAGTTTGAGGTTGCAGTGACACCATGGCACTCTAGCCTGGGCAACAGAGTTAGACTCTGTCTCAAAAAAAAAAAATGTAAGAAAAAAATTCTTAGTTCACGGGTCATATGAAAACAGACAGCAGGCTGGATTAGGCATTTGGGCCATAGTTTTTAATCTCTTGCTTGGCTTG
>CAUYPK010093245.1:0-25000 GCA_963574355.1 Loris lydekkerianus | reverse complement strand
GATGTTACCAGCCATTGGGTCAGCTGAATGAGTGTGGATTTAAACTCATTCCACGCATACTGTGGACGTGGCTTTCACATCAGGGCTGTTTTCTGTATGGGAGGCCTCGATTGGTGGGTACTGGACACTACTTGGAATGTTCCAGCGATGGCCCCAGAAAAGGTGTGTATGTCTGAGGGAGGCCCAGTTGTGGTGACACAGGAGCAACTCAAACCACTTCTATTTGGCTTTGGTTTTGAAATGCAGTCAGAGCCACAGAGAGCCTGAGGTGTGCATTTGCAGGCCAGGAGGTGGGCGTCTTGGCCTGCTCACTCCCTCCTGCGGAATACAGGGTACACACAGTACACAGGCTCACATGGCTGTCCAGTGCCCATGTCCTCTCACAAAGGCTTTACTTTCAGCTCAGTAAGACAGGCCCTGAGAGCCAGGGATTTTGCTGTACTGAGAAGGCAACGAGGGAGCGGAGTTCTTTCCACCTGGGAGGAGACTTTGGAGCCAGCAGTGAGCTGAGCAGTGCTCACTTAGGGGGAATTCACCATCAGTTACTAAGGGCTCCCAGGAGCCTCAATTCCTGAGCCTAGTGTCTGTGTGTCTCCCTCTGGAGTCCCCCATTTGCTGGCAAGTCAGAGTCCAGGCTCTAGGCCTCTGAAGCTGTGTCCCATCCAAAGGGGAGGGGAGCCCCTGGTGTGGGCCTCTCTGGCCTCCAGCGGGGCGCAGGGCGGGCCTTCTGTGGTGGTGGCTTCCTTGGTTTCAGGTTCCTGGGAGAGGGAGGTTATTTTGAGGGACTTAAGGGGGGGGAGGTGGTTCACTCCTCTGCCAGGGAGAGTGAGTGAACATGCAAATGAGGCTCTCTCCATCTCTCACTTTCAAATCCTCAACCATCTGAAGGGGGAGGGGGGAACTTTCTAGACTGGGAGGTTCCAAGATGGGGGGAGTATTGCTTAGCCTTGGCTTCAGGATGGATCAGCAGCATCAGCCTCGGTTGCTGAGGACACCCTCACAATCACTCGTAGTCCTAGGCCAGCATAACCTGCACCAGCCACGTCCTGGATTTAGATACTTCAACATACGGACACATACAAGAATGCAATTAGAACTGTCTCTTTTATTTCAAATCTCTCCTCTGCATTGATGGCCACGAGTTTCATCCAATACAGTGCAGTGGCTGCCACCCATCTCCGACCAGCTCCCTAGCTGATGGGCCTTGGGGGACTCACCCCAAAGATACATGGGCCACATCCCAACTCAGGTGCTGGCACTCTCTTCCTGAGAAGCACAACCCCACAAAACCAGAAGAACCCCTGCCCCTGCCCCAGCCGCACCCTCATCTTCAGCACAGCCTCCTGGAGCCAGCATTACACAGTGTTTGTCACTCATACAAGGCAGCTTGTAGCTGGCTCAGAGGAGGAGGAACCAACGACTGAGCTTGTGGCTTTGCTGGCCAGACCAGGGCAGCCCTTTGACACACAGAGGCTCTCACGCACATGTGCCCATACTTGGAACACATGCACACACCCCATGCATACATGTACCTACAAGTGTGCTTGCACACCCACAGCGAACACAGAACTCACCGTGTAAATGACAATGCAGAAGTATACAGAAGTCACCTCAGGGAGTACTCACATTTCTCTCACTCGCATGTAAGAGTATGTGACACCCCACACTCGCTGCACACATGGACACACATTGCCCAGAAAACACACCTGACAGATGCTGACTGACCACTACCACCCATCCGTCCGTCCATCCATCCCACAAACCTGAACTGAGTGCCTGCTGGATGCCAGGCAGAGTGCAGTGTGTTCAGGTTTAATCAATCACACAGTCGTCCCTGCCCTCAAGGAAGTCACTATCTAATAGGGGGTGGGGGAGGCAGTAAGAAAGGTGCATAGATTTGCCCCAGGAAAATGTACTGGCAATAAACTTGCAGAAATGAAATACAGGATGGACATAAAGTTCATGTGCAATTTAAAATAGTTTAACATCCTAGCACTCTGGGAGGCTGAGGCAGGGGGATGGCTTGAGCTCAGGAGTTCGAGGTCAGCCTGATCATGAGTGAGACCCCCATCTCCAAAAATAGCTGGACATTGTGACTGGCACGTGTACTACTGGGAGGCTGAGGCAAGAGGATCACTTGAACCCAAGAATTTGAGGTTGCTGTGAGCTATGACACCATGGCACTCTACCAAGGGTGACAAAGTGAGACTCTGTCTCAAAACAAAAAAATTAAAACTTAAAAAATAAAATAGTTCAACGTTGTAAATTGCACATGAACTTTATGTCCACCCTATACTAATGTGTGAACAGAAACCCCAGAGATGAGTAAACCTAGAGGTAAGGGCCATAGCCAATGACCTTGTGGAGAGGAGGCAGGCAGGAGGTTTTTGTTTAGATAAAGTGGGATTAAGTGAAAGTGATCACCTTTCATTTGATTAGTATGAGAATGTTTCCTGGGGGCAGACAGCAGCCTGTGGGAGGGAGGAGCTGCTGTGGAATGTGATGGCCTTGGGGCACTTAGGCTAGTGGGGGACAGACATTCTAAGCTTAAATGGCCCTGTGAGGCTTCACGGCCCCTGGAGAAGGGTCACTGGCAGGGTCAGGTGGGGGCAGGTAGGGGTGGGAGGAGCACACCCAGGGCTAGGACCACGTTTTCCCATTGCCACCGCCTCCTCCCAGGGCGGGCCTAGCCGAGCTCCTCCGTCTCTCATTAGCCCAAAGAGCAACTCAGACCTGACAGGTTGAGTTGAGTTGAGTTGAGCGACTTCTCCAGACTTTTTGTTGGGGTGGATGGAAAGGTGTGGGGGTGGGGGTGTGGAGAGGGTGGGGCCGACCCTGTGGGCTAACGGAAAGGAAGTGGGAGAGGCCTGGGTGTCTGCCGTGGGGCAGAGCGGTCATCAGGGAGGTCACCGTGGTGCCCCCCTTCTTTCCTTTTACCCCTCTCTGAAGTTCCTCATTTTTCTGAGCCAGGAGAAGGTTTTGCCACCCTGGCACTGCCAAGGGAGTGTCATGGACGTGGTGTGTCAATGCTACTGTGGTGTGTGTAACCTAGTCTTCAGGGACTTGTGTTTGAACCAGGCTGTTTGTAGACCCATCCACACTCACATCCACACACTTTAAATGGGACCTGAAGGGCCAAAGACATAGCTTCTGGAAGGGGAGCAGCCCGAGTGTTCAGGGTGGAGGAGGACCGCTGCTGACAGTGGATGGGCCACCAGGGCATTGACAGTCCTGAGGAGCCCAGCTGGCCCAGATGCCATAGGAACACCCAAGGTCCAGAGCATGAGCACAGGAGGCACGCTGGGAGATGAGAGGCATGTGTAGGCTGCAGTAGACACAGAAGATTTCCTGGAAAAGGGGCCTGAGCTGGCCCTGGACGATGGGGAAGGTTCCACTCGCCCCTCCCCCAGTCGGGGCTCTCCTCACAAGTTCCCAGGGTGACAGTTCAGTCTTGAAACTGAAAGCAAAGCTGAACCAAGAACATAAACCCACACACAGCACGGAGGCCATCCTCTCTGGCAGGCAGTGGCAGTGGGGGTGGGGCATGCTGATGAACACTCAGGGTATGTGGCCCAGCTGCCCCCCTCCATCTCCAGGCTCTGTGGAGGCGTGGCCCCATCTGAGAGTCTCATCCTTAAGAACAGGGTTAGGCCACTGCTGGACCTGACACAACATAACCCCCACTGCGAGACTTTCTTCCTACTTTCAAAGTAAATTGAGCCTAACTTTGACTAGAGCCAAGCAGAGTTGGGAAGAGCACCCTGTACACCCATGTGTCCTCACTTGCACCCCCCCACACCCAATTCATCCCCAAGCCAAGGGAGTTGTAGGGATCCTTCATGCTACTGGCCCCTCCATGCAGCCAGGCTGGCACCCTGATTTCCCCCATGCCCATGCCCTGGGGATTTGTCTTCAGGGTGGGGAGAGCCCAGAGTCCCTCTGTCTGGCAGCTTCTTTGGAAAAAGGGGTGGGGCAGGGAGGGAGGGAGGCCACATGTATTCAGGGCTAATGTGAGATATAGATGTTGGTGACCCAGACTGGCACCAAGGCTCAGCCACTTCCCAGTGGAGGCCATTCCATTGACTTCTTTTTCTTTCTTTCTTTACCTGCCTCCTTTCTTCTCTTTCTCCTTTCTTCTCCCATTTTGGCCATTCTTCTACTGACAGTCTGCCCTGGCATAGCGGGATCTCTCTGGTTCACTATCTATCCTGGCCAACAGAGCTCAAGGAAGGTGACTTACCCACTATCCCCTTCTCTCCCTTCTCCCCAGGTTACTCCTGCGATTGGCCCAGCTCAGCATGCAGCTTTAAGCCTGGCTTAGACCACCGGCTCCTCCAGTCTTCTACATCCCTGTTGCATTGCAACTCACAAGGTACCTGCGTGCATCTCTTTGTCAAGAAAGAACCGCGGTTACAGAGGGCCCTGTGGGTCCTGCTGTCGGCTCTCTGAGAAGACAGCATGGCTATTGCCTTACAGCCCAGCGACCTGATCTTTGAGTTTGCAAGCAACGGGATGGATGATCTCCACCAGGTATGGTCTCAGAGAATAAAGCCCAGTAGAACAGTGCAGATGATGAGATTGGCACAGGCAGGCAGGCAGCCAGTGAGCAAATACCCATCAAATACCTACTATGCTCAGGCCTGTACACTAGCTGCTCACTCATGCGGCTGGTCAGAAGCCATCCGGTGGTCATTTAGGGAGCTGATTGCCCACACACGATCACCACAGCAGCCAAGCAGCTGCTAAGCGAATCAGCTGAGCTATCAGTCAGTCAGCAACGGGGACTGAGTGCACAGAGTGCACATTGACCATCATATGCATTTTCAGCCACTTCCCTCACCTGAAGTATCACAGGGAGAACGCTGCTGGGTCAACAACATAGCAAGAGAGAGTATTGCCAACTGGAACTGGCAGGAGAAGTCCATGTCTCTGGAATTCACACTCATTGTCTCTGGCCTAGTTGCTGGCCCTTCCATAACTATCTTTCTGGCCTCAACCTCAGGATTCAGGACAAACTGGAAATGGGGTCTTTTGGTGGGAGGAAATTGGAAATTTGGAAAATAGGACAGGGTTCTGGTGCTTGATGAGGTCCCCACTGCTCCATACCTTCCCTGCACTGGTACGTTTTTCGTCCTGGTACACTCAACACTATCCTTCACTCTCCTCCTTTCACAAAATGGAGAAAGAAGACGCCGTCAGGTATGGTAGAAGGAATGAAAGATTAGGAGTCAAGAGTCCTGTGTTCTGATCCCAGTTTGACCAGTGTCACTTGGGCAAATACTATCCCCTTTCCTGTCTCATCGCCATCTCCCCGTCTTCTCATAGAAGAGATCCAACTGGATTGATTATCTCAAAGGGCATCCTAACCTAATTTAATGCTTTCTATCCTAAATCCTTGTGAGGAAGAAAAAAAAAATCCCGTCTTTAGCAGCCTATGAAAGGCCGCCCCCTAGTGGCCTTCAAGCACCTTGAACTTACTGTCCAGTGCGTTCTTACCTAAAGTAGAGCAATTTTGTTTGTTTATTTGTTTTGAGACAGAGCCTCAAGCTGTCGCCCTGGGTAGAGTGCCATAGCATCACAGCTCGCATCAATCTCCAACTCCTGGGATTAAGCAATTCTTTTGCCTCAGCCTCTCAAGTAGCTGAGACTACAGGCGCCTGTCACAACGCCTGGCTATTTTTTTGTTGTAGTTGTCATTGTTGTTTGGCAGGCCCAGGCTGGTTTTGAACCCATCAGCTCTGGTGTATGTGGCTGGTGCCTTAGCTGCTTGAGTTACAGGTGCTGAGCCAAAGTAGAGCAATTTTATTTTACTTTTTTTTCCTTCATTTTTTATTAAATCATAACTGTATACATTAATGCATTTGTGGGGTACAATGTGCTGATTTTATATACAATTTGGAATGCTTACATCAAACTAGTTAACATAGCCTTCACCTCACTTATTTAATTATTGTGTTAAGACATTTATACTCTACACTTAATAGATTTGACATGTACCCTTGCAATATGCACCATAGGTGTGGTCCCACCTTACCTTACCTCCGTCCAACCTCCCCCCTCCCCTACCTTCCCTCTCCTCTGCCCTCCTTCATCCTGGGCTATAGTTAAATTACTTTTATTTTATTTTATTTCTTTATTTTTTTTTAAGAGACAGAGTCTCACTTTGTCACCCTCAGTAGAGTGCCATGGCGTCACACAGCTCACAGCAACCTCGAGCTTTTGGGTTTAGGCGATTCTCTTGCCTCAGCCTCCCAAGTAGCTAGCATCACAGGTGCCCACCACAACACCCGGCTATTTTTTTGTTGCAGTTTGGCCGGGGCTGGGTTTGAACCTGCCACCCTTGGTATATGGGGCTGGCGCCCTACTCATTGAGCCATAGGCGCCGCCCAAGAAATATATATTCTTTTTTTTTTTTTTTTTTTTTGCTTGGCTGGGTTTTAACCTGCCCCCTCCAGTATATGGGTCCGGTACCCTAATCCTTGGGCCACAGGCACCGCCCGACTTTTTTTTTAAGAGACAGGTTCTCACTCTGTCACCTAGACTAGAGTATAGTGGCAGGATCACAACTCACTGCAACCTCCACCTGCCAGGCTGAAGCAGTCTTCCTGGCTCAGCTTCCCGAGTAGTTATGACTATAAGCATAAACTACTGTGGCCAGCTATTTTATTTTCTGTTTTTTTGTTTGTTTTTTGAGACAGAGTCTCACTTTATCACCCTCGGTAGAGTGCCATGGTGTCACAGGTCACAGCAACCTCCAATTCCTGGGCTTAGGCGATTCTCTTGCCTCAGCCTCCCAAGTACCTGGGACTACAGGTGCCCGCCATGACACCCGGCTATTTTTTTGTTTTTTGCAGTTTGGCTGGGGACAGATTCGAACCCGCCACTCTTGGTATATGGGGCCAGCGCCCTACCCACTGAGCCACAGGTGCTGCCCTATTTTCTTTGTTTTTATTTTTGTTGTTGTTGTTGTTGTTGTTGTTATTGCCCAGGCTGTTCTCAAACTCCTGGCCTCAAGCGATCCTCCTCCCTTCACTCCCCAAAGTACTGGGATTACAGATGTGAGCCACTTTGTCCCCCTTCTCAGTTTTACTGAGCACCTTCAGTGTATCTCACCTCATGGAAGGTCTCAGGCTAGGAGAAAGGCAGAAACATCAAACCATACCTGGGTTCTCAATGCTGCTTGTCATTTTTTACTTGTTTCTAGTCTACTCAGCAACTTTTTCTGTTCTTCGAAGGTCTTCTTACCTCCAGGCTTGCTCCTCCACTCTAAGCAGACAGCCTCTCCTCCAATCCAGAGAGAAGCTCAAAGCCAAGGACGCCCTCAGTTCCCTCCCTTGTCCTTTTTGTCTATAATATCTCCTCTTCTTATTTCCTTCCCACTGGCCTACAAAAAAGAAATATCCCTCTTCTTTGCAAGGGTAACTCCCTGCTTCTGTACTTAATCTGTTCTCTCCTGCCTCCTTCGAGACCTCAAACGATCAATCACCTCCTGTCTCTCTGTGTCGTTCAGACCTCCCAGATCTTCCTCCTCAACCTTGAGCATCTTCATATCTCCCTAAGCCTAAAAGGAACCCTTCCTTCCTTACTGCCCTCTCTTTAAAAAACCACTTTCTTAGCACCTTTCTTCCCGCCCCAGGATAATCTCCACCATCTGTTTTTACTTTCTCATCTCCCTTTCACTCATTTTAAGAAAGAATATTTTTATTGTGATGTGTATTATGAAGACAAAACATGTATACCTAAATCATACACATACACACACACACACACACACACATATATATAAAACTATAAAATGAACACCAAATTTTTTTTGAGACATAATCTCACTATGTCACCCTCGTAGAGTGGTATGGTGTCACAGCTGACAGCAACCTCAAACTCTTTTTGGGCTTAAGCGATTCTCTTGCCTCAGCCTTCCAAATAGCTGGGACTACAGGTGCCCGCCACAATGCCCGGCTATTTTTTTGGTTATAGTTGTCATTGTTGTTTGGCAGGCCCGGGCTAGATTCAAACCCACCAGCTCTGGTGTATGTGGCTGGCGTCCTAGCCACTGAGCTACAGGCGCCAAGCCAAATGAACACCCATGTTAAGAAACCCACCCAGATTAAGAAATAAAACTAAGAACTGCATCTATGCCAGGCCCTGTTGTGGGGGCCATTGTGTGTATTTATCTGTTCAAACAATCCTATGGAGTCAATCATGTGATCATCCCAATTTTATAAATGAGGAAACTGATACACAGAAAGGATAGGTAACTTGCTCAAAGTCACACTGCTAGTAAGTAGCAGAGCTTGGTTTCAAACCTCAGTAGTCTGGTTTTAGATTAGCACAACCCAATAGAATTTTCTGTAATGCTGGAAATTTTCATATTTATGCTCTTTAGTATGGGGCACCAGTCACATGTGGCTATGGAACATATGAAATGTGGCTAGTGCAACTGAAGGACTGAATTTTTGATTTTTCCATAGTTATCATTACCTTTAAAGTTTTTATTTTATTTTATTTTTTTTGGAGACGCAGTCTTGCTCTGTGGCCTGGGGTAGAGTGAAGAGGTGTCATCATAGTTCACAGCAACCTCAAACACCTGGGCTCAAGTGATCCTTTTGCCTCAGCCTCCCAAGTAGCTGGAACTACAGGCGCCCACCTTAATACCTGGCTATTTTTAAAGACAGGGTCTCGCTCTTGTTCAGGCTGGTCTTGAATCCATGAGCTCAGGCAGTCCACCCGCCTAGGCCTCTCAGAGTGCTAGGATTACAGGCATGACCCACTGCACCTGGCCTGGGGCCTTAAATGTTACACCCAATTGCTTGCCTCAGTCTGTCCTCTGTCACGTTGTAACTTGGCCTGGGACCGCAACACTGTCCTGAAAGTGCTCTAGCCAGGGTGACTACCAAGTGGCCAAACCCAAAGGCCTTTTATCAGTTTTTATTCTTCTGGATTTTTCAGGAGCATTAGACAGGACAATTCTCATTCTTTTTTTTTTTTTGCATTTACAATGAATCATATTTATTTGGATGTTCTTGTTCAAAGCAGTTTGAAAAGTTTATATGATTAAATCTGTTAAACTGTTTTTGTTAAGACCTAGAAAGTCTTTTTTTTTTTTTTTTATTGTTGGGGATTCATTGAGGGTACAAGAAACCAGGTTACACTACTGGGATCTCATTCTTTTTTGATGAAAAGAGAATCAACATCCCTATGAAAAAAAAATTTGAAATCTACAGAAAAGTAGAAATAAAAGAAAAAAATGCCCCAAGTCCCACAACCAAAATATAACTATTATTAACATTCTGGTATATTTATTTATATACACAAAGTTTTCCTTTTTGATAAGCACTCAAATGTATCAAATACAGAGTTTATTAAAAACAGTTACAACACACTCTTTTTTAAATTCAGCTTTGCTTAATTTCAGAACACTTATGTTCTCATCTTATCTACTCCAAGGGATTGAGCAACTACCAGTTCCCTTTTGAAATCTTAGATGCTTAGTTTTTTTTTGTTTGTTTTTTTTTTTTTGTTTGTTTGTTTGTTTTCAGATGCTTAGTTTTGACTCCCTGATAGGCATCTCCATTTTAGATATCCCAAAGGTACCTCAAGCTCACCACATCCAGACATGGTACCTTTTATCTTTCTCCAAAACCTGTTTTTCCTCCTTTTGGGCTTATCCTTCACATAAGCAATATTCCTATGTGTCTGCTGAATCCAGCTAGAAACTGAAACACCCTCTCTTATCCACACAGTGACTGGACCTTGAGCTTTCCACTTCTGTCATGCCTCTTTTCATTCCCACCATTGTTGCCATAGCCTGAGTCCTAAGATATCTGAGCCCCTAATTCTGGTCGTGAACAAGGTCCCCAACCCTGACTGCAGGATGAGTCCTTTACCTGAGCCCCTTGAACTTGCCATCAACTAATCCTTACCTACTGGCCTCAGCCACTTCTCATAGACTGAGTCCTGACCAGCCACAGAGTAACTCATAACTACAACCAATTAAAAATAATACTTGTCCTTGGTTGAGTGCAGGTGGTCCAGAAATAACTCATACCTATTAATCAAGAACCCACTTGAAGAATCACCTAGTGAGACTGGACCCAGAGCAATGTCATCCTATACGAAAGACTGTCTCTGAGGGTCCCCAAGAGTTAGAAATTGTACAAAGTGTCAGCTTCTGGTGGTGGGGGGCTTCCTAGAAAAGGAGAGTGAGCCTTGAACAGATCCTTTTCTTCTCTCTAGTTGGAAGACCCCTCTGTGTTCCCAGCTGTGATCGTGGAGCAGGTCCCCTACCCCGAATTACTGCATCTGTACTCAGGACTGGATCTGGACGACGTTCACAATGGCATCTTAACGGATGGGACTTTGTGCATGACTGAGGATGACATACTGGAAGGCAGTTTCTTGCTGGAAGGTCTGTTCCCCACCTGGGCAGGGAAGGTGTGGTAAAGAGTGGGTTCTGTCGTCAGTGAACGGCAGCCCACAACAGCTTCTACTAACCCCATGTAGAATGATGAAGACCCTTAAGCAAAGATAGTATTGCTTCACAGAGGAGGAACCATCTTAATAGATTCCTGATCTTTCTAGATGGGGTGGGACAATGAGGAGTGGAGACTAATTAGGGCAGAAGGGGCACTAGGTCCTTCCCACTGTCCTCAGTAGCTCTGGCCAGGGTCCCTGGGGCTCCTTGGGCGTATCACTCACTTGGTTCCTTAGTACTATGTTTGGGCTAGCCCTGATTATAGCTGTCCCCTCTGCCTGTGGCCTGAGGGAATTTTTCTCCTCTCCTGTGCCCCTCATGGAACCTGGAACCAGATGAAAATGAGGCCTCCTCACACAGCATATCAACAACTGAACTCTTGCTAAATATGGACTCTCTTGATGACATCCTGGATGAGAAGCAGATCTGTAAGTTTGAGCCCCAGGGCCTTCACTCAAGGGAACAAAAAAAAAAAAAAAATTCCTTTTTAAGATATCTTATCTCTCTACCGAGGGAGAAAAATTTATAATCTTTATCAAAAAAAAAAAAAAAAAAAAGAATAAAATATCCCATCTGCATATTGAATTCCCAGGCACATGTGCATGCAGGCCTATGTACCATACCTCCTGACACGTGTAACTTTTGTCTTTTTGCGACTGCTTATTTCACTTAGCATCATGTCCTTAAAGTCTGTTTGTACTGTAGCATGTGTCAGAATTTCTTTCCTTTTTAAGACTGAATAATATTGGCCAGGGTGACTTTTTCAGGTCCCTCTGCTCTTTTGTTTGGCTCCCAAGAAAATTAAGAAATGCAGGATGTGACTTATTTAGAAACCTACCAGGCTTGTAACATCTTCATCCTTTCCCTGTTCTTAGAGGCCGGCCTGATCCCTGCTGGTCCTGCCTGGCTCCTGACTCCCCAGAAGTCCCCCAAAGCAGGCTCCTCCCAGTGCCCTCTCAGCAGATACCCTAACACCATAGAAGGATTCCCTCAACCCTCCCTCTCCTAAGGGGGAGCTGTGACATAGAGGGGGAATGAAAGCACTAATGCTAAATGTTAAGAGATTTCTAGTCCAGCCAGGCAGGGTGGCTCACGCCAGTAATCCTACCACTTGGGAGGCCAAGGCCGGTGGATTGCCTGAGCTCACAGGTTCGAGACCAGCCTTAGCCTGAGCCAGACCTCTTCTCTAAAAATAGCCAGGCATTGTGGCAGGTGCCTGTAGTCTCAGCTACTTGGAAGGCTGAGGCAAGAGAATTGCTTAAGCCCAGGAGTTTGAGGTTGCTGTGAGCTATGATAACATGGCACTCTACCAAGGGTGACAAAGTGAGACTCTGTCTCAAAAAAAGAATAAGCAAAACTAACCTATGGTGATACAAGTTAGAAGAGATTTCTAGTCTGGACTCTTGCTAATATTCAATATTCAATTTGTTGAATCCAGGATTGAACAATATTTACTGAGGGCCTGCCTATACCAAGCGCCAACTTGCTGTTGACCTTGGGCACATGACTTGCCATCTCTGATTCTATTTCAGTTTCTTCATTAG
Organism: Loris lydekkerianus; assembly: GCA_963574355.1. Taxonomy (NCBI): domain Eukaryota; kingdom Metazoa; phylum Chordata; class Mammalia; order Primates; family Lorisidae; genus Loris; species Loris lydekkerianus. Next base: position 12,982 of record CAUYPK010093245.1, on the reverse strand, counting down.
GAAAGCAAAGGAATTGAACTAAATGATGTATAAGGCCCCCTAGAGTTGTGAAATGAGTGAAGGACTAAATCAAGGTGGCCCTTTATTCTGAATGCCACCCAGAACTTCCTCACACCCAGCAGTGGGCTATACATGTGGCAGCTGTGATTTGGGCCAGCTTGTCCCCACAGCTCTACAGATGTTTCCTCCCCTGGTGGTAAGAGACATATGAGGCATTTTCAGGTGTATCCTGTGTCTGGGGCCGTGGGGAAAAGCTCCGCCCTCCCTAGAAACCCACCATTCTCTCCAGCTGTGGGAGGCTCCGCCCTGGCCCTGTGCTGAGCCCCGCCCACCTCAGGCCTTTCTTCTTGCAGTCAATACCTCCGAAATGTTTCCAGACTCAGACCCTGCTTCAGCCATCTCTCTGCCCAACTACCTGTTTTCTGCCTGCGATCCTGATGTCCTGAACAGGGCACTTGACACTAGTAACCAGGAGGCACCTTCTCTGGAGGAGAAGGTCCCCAAAGAGGAAAGTACCAAGAAGATTGCAAAATCAAAGAAGAGAAGTAAGAGAAGGGGGAGGGAGTGTGTGTGTGTGTGTCTCCAAGGGTTTGGCGGTGGGGGTGGTGTCAGGGAGATCTTGAGGGTTTGAGTCAGCCAAGACTTGGGCACAATAGGAGGCCAGCTCTCTGGTGTGGCCAGGGAGGACTAAAAGGTCTCTTTTTCCATAAAACCTGGCCTCGTTTGTTGGCCTGCCCGTAGCCCGACATTTTCTGTTCTGCTCTTGTCTAACCAGCATGTGTAAACCCTGTGAGAAGTGCCAACAATCCCGATGGAGTGAATCCTAGGCTGGGAGTTTAAATACCCGCTTGGCCCCCTGGACCTCTGGGGGCCTCTGCTTATAAAAGACAAGTCATCCTTGGAGCTTATCTCCCTTCTGTGGAGCTTATGAAGCTAAGGCCATATATGAGAAAGGACTTTGGGCTTTCCCAAGCCCGGACGTTATTGATTTACTCAGGTGATGGCCGGCTGATACTGCCTTGTCAGCATAGCAGCCAAACCCTCAGCCCCACACTTACCTGCACAACAGTAGTGCCTTCAGGCTGCCTTTTCATTTCAAAAGTTAGGCTAAGCATATTCTGTTCTCATCGAAGTGATGCATGTGGAAGCACTCCATTTCCCCACATCATAGCCGAGTTGCGGTGCTACCTTGGGGACTTGAACGTGAGGGTGGAAATGTCTGAGGGCTGTGGTGAGTGAATTGGGCCTCCAGCCCTGGTGACCTGGCTCCTCCTTTTTGGCCTTGTTGCACCCAACTTGGCCAGCTCTTGGGCCCTCTCTCTCAGGAGCTGGTCCTCATTCTCTCCCCCACCTTCCTCTCATAGTCCGGAAGACCAAGGGCAACCGAAGTACCTCACCTGTCACTGACCCCAGCATCCCCATACGGAAGAAATCAAAAGATGGCAAAGGTATGGCTGGGAGTCAGGTGACATGGGAAGGGCGCCCCTTCCCTGCTGCCAGGGTGTCCCTCACCACCTGCCCCTCTGCAGGCAGCACCATCTATCTGTGGGAGTTCCTTTTGGCGCTGCTGCAAGACAGAAACACTTGTCCCAAATACATCAAGTGGACCCAGCGAGAGAAGGGCATCTTCAAGCTGGTAGACTCCAAAGCTGTGTCCAGGCTGTGGGGAAAGCAGAAGAACAAGCCTGACATGAACTATGAGACGATGGGGCGTGCACTAAGGTAGGAGATGCTGGGACACAGAATCTCTGCCCTGGGGGAGTCACTAAGCCCATCCTTAAGTCCCAAGAGTCTCTCCCTCTTCCACGGAGACCTGATTTGTCCTTTAAGAAAACAGGTCTTGTAGCCGGGCGTTGTGGTGGGCGCCTGTAGTCCCAGCTATTTGGGAGGCTGAGGTAAGAGAATCGCTTGAGCCCAAGAGTTGGAGGTTGCTGTGAGCTGTGATGCCACAGCACTCTACCGAGGGTGACATGGTGAGACTCTGTCTCAAAAAAAAAAAAACAAACCCCCCCCCCCAAAACAGGTCTTGTACCCTTCCCATTGGGTTGTCCCTATGCCCCTTCCCCAGGCCCCTTCTGGGAGGAAAACCCCCTCCCTTGCATCTCTGACCTGGCCTTTTTACTTGTCATGCGGGAAGAGCAGGTTAGTTGCCCCCTTCTCCCAGAAGGTCTTTCTTCACAGTTTGCAAGCCACAGCCCCAGGGAGATAGGCTTGAGTTGCCCTAGATGTGGTATCGTAGCCTAGAGGACTACTGAGTCCCCCATCCACCCTACCTCATTCCTAGTTCCTTCCTCCAGCCACTCCTCCTCCCCTCCTCTAGAGCAGGCTAGGGGGGGTGGCATTTGAAAACCCTTTGTGCAGATCCTTCAAGTCCTCAGGGGGGATCTCAGATGTTTCATAAAAGCTTTATAAACCCAAGCATTGACTGTACCCCTTCCCATGCCCCTGGGCCCCTGGCCAGCTTCAGCTTACCTACCTCCGGAGGTATGCTAGGGAGAAGGAGATAGAAGGCCTCCCCACTTAGTTCCTGGCTAACTCCCCACTCCCCACCCTTCATCCTTCAGATATTACTACCAAAGAGGCATCCTGGCCAAAGTGGAAGGGCAGAGGCTGGTATACCAGTTTAAGGAGATGCCCAAAGACCTGGTGGTGATTGATGATGAGGATGAGGGAAGTGAAGCCACAGCAGCCCCGCCTCAGACGTCTACAGCTTCCATCAGTACCCCCCGGCGAACCAGCTCCAGGGTCTCGGCCAGAGCTGCCGCTCAGGGCAAGGGTGGCTCTTCCCGGGAGAAGCCGAAGGTTCAGCACGTTAGTGTCCAATCATCTGAAACTCTGGAATTGGGACCATCTCTAGATGAGGAGACCCCCACTACCTCCACCATGCTTGTCTCCCCACCAGAGAGCCAGGTCAAACTTACCAAAGCTGTGAGGTAAGGGCACCAAGTAATTATGAGTCTTCACATAGTACCTCATGCTCAGGGTCAGTGTTTTTGTTGTTGTTGAGACAGAGTCCCACCCTATGCCCTGAGCAGAATGCAATGGCATCATACTTCACTGCAACCTCAGACTCAGGCTGGGGGCATACAGCTGCCTCGGCCTCCAGAAGCCACTGGGATTACAGGTGCTTGCTACAGCACCTGGCTGGGTATTTTATTTTTTTAGTGAGCCAGGGTCTCACTCTTGCTCAGACAAGTCTCAAACTCCTGAGCTCAAGCAATTCTCCCACCTCAGCCTCTCAGAGTGCTGGGATTACAGGCGTGAGCCACTGTGCCAGCTCAGGGTAGATTTCATTGTCACCTGTTGTATCTCCAGGCTCATGAGATCCTCACAGAACCCCTGGGAAGACAGTAGGGGAATTGTTTAAGTGAGGAAAATTGACTTGTTTGAGGTCATACATCAAGCAGTCAAGGCAAATCCAGCACTTGACCTAGGTGGTTTCTGCTGACAGGGCTATTACACCAGAGGGCTCCCCAAGAAGCCACCAGGGCCTCCATGTCTAGCTCCATCCCCTCAGGCCTCCTCCACTCCAGAAAAGAGGCAACAGAGGATATTACAGGGACACCTGCTCTGCCTTCCTCAAGACTTCTAGGTCCACCCAGCCAGCTCTCACTATTTCTCATACCTGCTAAGGGAACTCCAACTTTCCCTGAAAAGGTTGGACTTTGTCTGGGTTATGTGTATCTATCTCTCACTATGCTGGCCTGGCTCACTGAGATGTCCTTCTGAATAGGGGAGGCAGTAGAGTAGAATGGTACAAAACATGAGCTCTGGGGTCACAAGGCCTAGATGCCTGTCTCTGCTCTAGTGCTTACTAGCTGGGTGGTTTTAGGGCAAGTTATGTAACCTTCCTGTGCCTCAGGTTCCTCAAGCTGCAAAATCAGATTATTCATATAGAGCTTGTGGGCTGTTTTGAGGATTGAGTGAAATGTCCGTGTCAATCACTGGGAATGGTTATACTAAGTCCTCAACAAATGTTAATTATAACAACAAAGAAAGACAGGCTTGGTGCCCATAGCTCAGTGAGTAGGGCACCAGCCACATACACCAAGGCTGATGGGTTCAAGCCCGGCCCAGGCCAGCTAAACAACAATGACAGCTGCAACCAAAAGCATAGCCGGGTGTTGTGGCAGGCACCTATAGTCTCAACTACTCAGGAGGCTAAGGCAAGAGAATTGCTTAAGGCCAAGAGTTTGAGATTGCTGTGAGCTGTGACACCATGGCCCTCTACTGAGGGTGACATAGTGAGACTCTGTCTCAAAAACAAACAAACAAAAAACAGACAAAGCACCTTCAGCTTCATTCCTCTCGTCCCCTCCTTCTTAGCAGATGGAGGATGCCTCCTGCCCTAACCAACTTTGTTCTGTTTCTTCTTAGTAAATCTTCAGTGCCCAGCAACATCCGCCTAGAAATAGGGTCAGGCTCGTCCTTGACCCTGCAGACAATCCCACTGACCACGATGCTGACCAATGGGCCTCCTGCCAGCACTACTGCTTCTACCCAGCTTGTTCTCCAGAGTGTTCCACCTGCCTCAACCTTCAAGGACACCTTCACTTTGCAGGCCTCTTTCCCTCTGAACACCAGTTTCTCAGATAGGCAGGTGGCAGCCCCAGGGGCTCCACTGATTCTCAGTGGCCTCCCCCAACTTTTGGCTGGGGCCAACCGTCCAACCAACCCAGCACCACCCTTGGTCACAGGGGTTAGACCAGCAGGGCCCAGTTCTCAGTCCCCTGGGACTGTCATTGCTGCCTTCATCAGGACTTCCGGTGCCACAGCAGTCCCTGGGGTCAAGGAGGGGTCACGGAGGTCCTCTTCATATGTGCAGGGGATGGTGAGCGGGACCCAAGTGGAGGGGCTGCTAGTTTCCGAAGAGACCCTGAGGGAGCTCCTGAGAGATCAGGCTCATATTCAGCCACTTCAAACCCAGGTTGTTTCAAGAGGTTCCCACAATTTGAGCCTTCTGGGGAACCAGACTTTCTCTTCTCCCAGCCGCCCCACTGTTGGGCTGACCCCGGTGGCTGAACTTGAGCTCTCTTCAGGCTCAGGGTCCTTAGTAATGGCTGAGCCTAGTGTGAACACATCTGGGAGCCTGCTGACCAGATCTTCAACCCCAGCCCCCTTCTCTCCATTCAACCCCACTTCCCTTATTAAGATGGAGCCCCATGACATATAAACAGAGGGGTCAGGAGAAGTGTCACCCATCAGGTGAAAATGAGTTGCATTGTCACAGAGACTTAAGTAGCACACTTGCCCCTACATTTCAGTGCCCCCAGGTCCCAGCCTTGCCTGGCATCACCATGTCCAAACTATGCCTAGTTGGTACATCCCTGGCGTCAGACTATGGCCTTCAAGAGCACTAGGGGATATGCTCTTGGCAGGATAATGGGCTGACTTGGTGATGGAGGAAAAATCCCCGGAGCCAGGGAGAATTTTGTAGCCAAGGCTGGTGCAGGGTCTTCACGAAACAGTCTTTCTACCTGGTTGGATCTCGCCACCTACTTGCCCTACACAGGGAATTTGCTATCCCATATGTGAATATTTCTGTATGTATTTGTGTATACTTGTGGGTCTTTATCTTAGTTTCTTTGGGGAGGATGAGTGTAGTTGTGAGGTCTAGTCTTCTACAGTGTGTGTATCTTTCTGTTGTTCAGCCACAGGCATGCAGATTTTTTTGAAAGGGAAAACATTCTCTAATTCCCTTTGTGCATGCCAAGATTCAGTTGTTTTGTGACTATGGGGTATGCTTGAAGTCCCCAAATCTGGAGAGATGTCATAGATGCAGGGTAGGAGAGCTTTAGTGGGTATGCACATTGGGGAAGATATGCTCCTAAGGGACAAGAAGGCCAAGGAAGATAAAAGCACAATGAGGGGAAAGAACTTACCGGGGGAGCAGCCCACACAGGTTAGACTGAGGTTAAGTCTAACCCGAAGTTAGCTTGGTTACCCACCAAAGTCACCCTGCTGCTGGGCTGGAAACTTGGCTACCCCAGAGTGCTTTGCTGAAGTATTAGTCTGGGGCAACATGCCTCCCCGTTCTCAACTCTACAGAGTCTGACCTAATTGTATGTTTGTGCCCAGGGACAGGCTCTTTGGATAACACCAGCTCCATGCTGGAAGCAGCCTTCACTGGCACCCAGACCTATATCCCAGTCCTGGGTTCCCTCTTGATTACTTTCATGCCTGACATTTTCCAGTTGCCCAGTGTTGCTGGGGCTAGTCCCACATGACCTAGATTGGGCATCCTCCACTCTTGCTCATGCTGCAGGGGCAAATGCCACTTAGCCAGCCTGTGACCTGCTCCCCTCACCTCGCAGGTTGGCCAGCCAACTCCTACAGCAGACCTCGTGTGGAGGTTGCCCTTTATCTCCAATTTTTCATACTTAACCCAGATTCCTTCTTCACCAAGAAGATAGGAGCCGGCAGACATGAGTTCCCCATGAGTTTCCAGGACACTTCCTCTGTTTCCCATGGCTTCTCACTTCCCTCATTCCTCTCTCCAAGGAAGGGTCAACTCATTCTCTTAATGTCAACCCCTTGGTGACTAAGGACCTGGATCCCCCTCCCCTCTCCCTTCTTTGAGTTAGTTTGCCTCTCTCCTGCCAAGTTTAGGGGAAAGGCTATGAAATGTTAGCCTCAGAAACAACTCTGTAATCTGATGGCTCTGATTAATGTGAATCAGTGCCTGAGGACCTTTGCTATGTCCTTGGCACAAAACCATCCACTTGACCTAACTACCTCCCCTGGCTGCTCTTGTCTCTCTTTCAATTGCTGCCAAGTGAACTATCCCTCTCTCCCAGCTCCCTTCTCCCCTCTCCTCCCTGTCCTGCCCCCAAGAGAGTTGTGCAGTTGCATTTACCACAATTTTCAGCAGTTGGCATTAAAGTGCCTTTTTCTAATAAAGTCAATTTATTATGACAATTTCCTGATGGTTGAAAGTAAGCATCTTGTAAAAGAGTCACCTTTTCTTTCTTTCTTTCTTTCTTTTTTTTTTTTTTTAAAGAAATTGCACAAAGGCACTGTATGTGTCAGGGGTGGCCTTATCCCTGTCTAAAGTCTGCTTTCTGCCACCCCTGCCCCAACTCCATAGAAACTCATCATTGGAAGGTCACATGCACCCTGAAGGTGAAAGCAAATATCTTCTTCACAGTTCTGGCCCCTCTGAGCCACACCAGCTGGACTCTCCTCTCTCTCCCCCATCACCCTTTGTCTACATTGCTGCCAGCTCCTCTCTGCCATGTCTAATGTGGGTGTTCCTCCAGGGTCTCAACCATTCTGGGCTCATTCTAGGTCTTTGGGAACTAGGGCTCCAGCCCCTACTTTTCCCCCTAAGTTCCTGGCTCACATTTCTAGTGATCTGTTGGGTATTCCCACAGATGTCAGCCCCTCAAAGATAGGCCTTCTATAAAAAATGAATTTTTAAAACTTCTTTCCACACTCCCAGAAAACTTCTCTAAAAAACAAACAAAAGCCCATCATGACTAACCTATTTCTGTTAGTGGGCCACCATTTTCCTGGCTTTCTAAGCTCGAAATTTTAGAGCCATCTGGTGGCTGCCTTTACATTCCCCCATCCCCTTCCCCATCTCCCTAAGTTCAGCATGTAGTTTTCAAGTCTCTAAAATCTGACCTTTCTTCCATACTCCCAGAGCCCCCAGCTTTACCCAAACTACCCAAAAACTCCCTCCAATGCACATCAATGGCCCCACATGTGACCTATCTCAACACCTCCTATCTGCCAGAATACCAATTCTGTCCCTCTGCCAAAAAGCCTTCAGTGACTCTTCCTGGCCTACAGGTAGGGGTGATAATCAAGTAACTGAATCTCCAGTGCTTTCTAGGCAGCCTGACATCAACCTTTTAGCTGCTGAATCCAGTCCCAGGGTCTTGGAGGAGGCATGGGGGAGTACATGTAGGGCTCAGGACAAAGCCTCAAGTCCTTGGCTGCCATCAAGCCCCTTACCATCAAGTCCAACTGACATCTCCAGCCAACTACGCATGCTGCCTCCGCTGACCTTTGAACATGCCTCTGTTCCCCACCTCTGTGTTTTTTGCTTTACTTGACTCTGCTCAACCAGAATGCTCTTCCTATTCTGCTGGTCCCAACTAAATCATGTCCATCCTTCAACACTCAATTCCTAGAATCTTCCTCCCCAAACCAGCCTGTCCTTAAGTGAGTTCTTTAAACTCATTGCAATTGTCACTCCTTTTTTAGGCAACTGGTCATGAATAGCCTGTGACATTTCCTCTACTATAATCACAAACTATTACTTAAACCTTCAATAGCCTGTACTATTTAGTCTCCCCAGTCAGGGTGTTACCTCCTGAGGAGCAGGGGTCCTGCATCACCCACAGAACAGGGCACAGTATGAAGCAGACAGCATCAAGGAACGGTTATTGATGGAGCAGGTGGGAGATGGAGACCCAACTTCAAAGTAGGTGACTTCTGATCTCCCCTCTGCATAGGCACTCGTTCCAGGTGCTCCACTGCCCAGGGCCTGCCCTCCCTGGCTCAGTGCCCTCATGGTACCCCCCCCCACCTTGGCACTCGAGATTGTTACTACTTTGAAAATCCTCTGCCCCTAAAGAAACTTCCCTGTCCAGTTTCTTTCCTACTCAAAGTGTTAAACTAGCTAATCAGATAAACTAACCTGTGCTGATGTAGTTATAGGAGAGGACTAGAGGAGAATCTCAGGAGACAGGTTCTTTTCAACCAGGGTCATGTAGTAACAACATCTTTGCCTTTGTGATGGTTTAATGGAGTTACAAGTCCAGATGACCCTTATCTCCCAGCGGCTGATGTGTTGCTCCCTCCTCTGGGCTCCCATAGCACTTTGTATATACCTCTTATTGTAGCACTTAGCACATTGCAGTTCCTTAATTATGTGTTTATGTTATGTTTCTCCTGATAGACTGTGAGCTCCTCAAGGACAGGGACTGTGTGTCAGTCACTGATGTATCCCCAGCGCCTCAGCACAGTGCCTGGCACACAGTAGGTGCTCAATAAATGTATTGAAAGAATAAGTCCTGATTCTAATTTGGGGAACTTCTGCCCTCTACTACAGACAAGACGACAATCCATACTTGGCAGCTACTGTAGCTTTTGGCCCCACATGTAACATTGCAGGTAACCACAGAAGCTTCCTTTACTTCTGTCTCTAGCCATCCCTGGACAGCAAGGTCCACAGGGAGCCCAGGGCTGCTTACAGCTGTATTTTGTCATCCCCAGCTGCCACAGGTAACTCCCCTAACTCTGGCCCTTTGCTGCTGCTGTTGCCTCCTTCCAGGGACTGCCTCACCACTATTTCCTCATCCCTGGGTGGGACTGAGTGGTGGAAATGTCAGCCCTGGTAGGTGGGGCTGGAGAAGTTATTCTGACAGTCACAGGCCCTTTTGATCCCATAATGTACTCTAAAAGAGGTAGCTGACGTAGGTGCAGGAGCAATAGCTCTGAAGCCTTTGTGGACCTAGGGGAAGAGAACTTCCTCCTTGCCAGCAGTTGCAGCCTCTGCGAGCCGGACGTGAAGGCTGATATCCAGCAGGTGGCGCTGTGGAGCCAGTGACGGCCGGCGGGTGGCTTGGCAGAGCCAGGGAAGGAAAGGACAGCCAGGGTGGGGCCTAACCACTACGGCCCGTCTTCTCTTCCCTCTATCAAGTCGCGGAGCCCTCTATTGTCTCTGGGTTGCTCCAGCCCCATCGATGCTCTCCATTGCTCTGCAGCTTCAAACTTTTCAATGGTACCCTCTTCACTGTCCAAGGGGAATTTAGCAGGCCAGAGAACGCGCTCTCCCCATTGGCCAGTCGAGCTCTGGCCCTGCCCTTAGCGTCCCCCTCTCCCAGCCTCCCAAACCAGCAGGTGAGCGCTTGCGGCGCTCGGCCTCCTGCACCGGCTACCGCTGGTTTCAGGCTGCGGGCGTGAGCCCCAGGCTGTCGCTGCCACAGGGTGTCAGGCCTGGCCTGCCTTTAGCTGCACTTGTAGGCGCTGCCACTTTCCACCTTGAAATCAGAGATGGATCGAGGCGCCTGTGACATCCATTTGCCAGCGGAGGGCCCCGACTGCCCGCTGCGCGAGCATGGGCTCAGGAGGGCCGGTGGGAGCCCATGCACTAGGGGAACACATGGAGCTCCGGGCTCCCCGCTGCAAGTCCAGTAAGCCGGAGCACTTCGAGCCTCTCCCTAGCAGCTAAGCAGGACGTCCTTGGGACGGACTCCACCTCTCCTAACTTACACTCGCTTGTCCTACCAGGGGTGGGACTCAGTAAAACACCCAACAGGCTTCCCGGTTATTATAAAAGGGGCAGGAGTTTACTGCCTCCCCCACCCCCACCCCACCCTACCTTGTGTCAAATTGGGATACGGAGATGGTCCCTTCTTTGGGAATACCAAGACTTCAGCAGGACCGCTTTTCCAAGCCCACAGAGGGCCATTCTGGTAAGGCAGTCATTAACGTCAGGCTTGTGACCTCAGTGGAAAGGAGGAACTAATTTTGGCTAAGCAGCCATGTCTTGTCCTCAGTACAATCCTCAGTCCTATCCTCATTGGTTGAAGGGTAAATTGAGCACCATTTGGCAGATGGAGCAATGAAGGAACGAATCGAAAAGATTAGGTTCTCACCCAGGGTCAGCCTAGGTAGTTAGTAGTGGTGATGGCTCTTTTCCCCACACCATACTGAAAGGACTAGATCATTTAGTAAGAGGTCACCAACTGGCCTCACCTCAAACCTGAGGATGTAGATTTAATACCACAGTCTTGATCTTTACCATCTGGCAGAAAGGTAGTGGGACTTCAGGTAACCTGGGGAAAGGACCCCAGAAGCAAAAAAAAATGAGAAAGTTTGATTCTGCTTTTAACTTTTTTTTTTTTTTTGTCTATAAGCCTTCGCTCAGATTGTCCCCCTTAATTCAAAGGTTTTTTTCTGCCACATCTAATTCTACTCATTTTAGTATCAACCGGGAATCACCTCTCCCACCCACCCCAGTACCTTTTGCCATCCCCTTTTGGGGATAGCATCCTGGACCTAACCTGAATCTTACATTCACCACAGGGATTTCATGACCTATTGGCACATCTGATTTCTTTACTTAACTCCAAGTTCCAGAGGATGGATCTGAAATCGGAACCATTATGGGATTGTTTGGGAACCCAGAAAGGTGGTTATTGTAGAGGGAAGGCCTCAGGATCAGAAATGGGAAGGGTGGGCCAGTGAGAAAGATTAATGCTAGGGCTTAAAGATGATGATGCTCCTACATCTGAGCAGCAAGACCCAGGGCAAGTGGGCCTGAGCAAAGACAGCACAACTCACAGGTCAGTCCTGGGGACGGTTGGACTCTAGCCTGCCAGACATAGAGATATCCTCACCTATACTCTAACAGGGCTCTCCAGACACTGAAGCCACAGACCCTAAGATTATAGCTTCAAAGGGCCTCATCTCACGTCTCTTAAACATCCCCTTCCCCTCAGATGGAAACGGGTGCATTCTAAATCAGCAGGCCCAAAACATCATGGCTTTTACCACTGGTTTTCAGAAGGAGGAGTTAAAAATATAAAATCTTGCTTTCCTGGTAGTTGAGTCACAGGAAAACAAGCATGGAAGGCCTGCGCTGTGCGGGTAGACAGGTGAGGTGCTGGCATAGCCATAAGGGCAGTGAGAAGACCATGCCACCAAAGGGCAGGGTGATCCAGAGCAGGCATGCCACCAAAGGGCAGGATGATCCAGAGCAGGCAGGGAATTTTCTTTTTTCTTTTTTTTTAGACAGAGCCTCAAGCTGTCACCCTGGGTAGAGTGCTGTCGCATCACAGCTCACAGCAACCTCTAACTCCTGGGCTTAAGCGATTCTCTTGCCTCAGCCTCCCAAGTAGCTGGGACTATAGGCGCCCACCACAACACCAGGCAATTTTTTGGTTGCAGTTGTCATTGTTGTTTGGTAGGCCCGGGCTGCATTCAAACCCGCCAGCTCTGGTGTATGTGGCTAGCGCCTTAGCCGCTTGACCTACAGGCGCCGAGCCCAGGGAATTTTCTTAAGGAGGTTCATTCTCCACAGACACCAAAGAGAGGGCTCCTTCCTACAGCAAACATGGAAAGGGAAAGCTAGGGCTACCTACCTGATGCAAGCAATGTAAGCCTATACTCGATTTTCCCCACTAGCCAATCCCCCAGGATTTGCCCATCTTGCCTTTTCTTGCCATATCATGACCCAGTGACCTAAATGTTCACTAGCTACTCTACCTTGCCTTCCTTCATTGTACCCTCAGGACCTATAACTGTAAAGCAGGATCCCATTTACTAAATGGGGTGCTCATCTTCTGAAACCACCAAAAAACCACAAAGGGGAGAAGAGTGAAAAGAGAGACAGGAGGCAGAAGCCCCGACACAAGTTTTTCAGTATGCAAGTGTTTTTGACTCCATAGCCATTTGCTTAAAATGAAACATAAAGGGCAGCCAGAATATACACCCAAATGCAAAAAGTAGAGGCAAACATAAAACATAAAATAAACCACACAATACCAAGAACCCCAACAAAACCAAAAAATTAAAATCCAAACCCCCTCAACTTTATATATATATATATATATATATATATATATATATATATATATATACATACATATATATATACATATATATATATATATATATATATATATAATTTTTTTTTTTTTTCTTCTTAAAAAGGGAGAACAACTGTTCAAAACCAACTGGGCAGTATAGTGGGAGTGAGGAGCAGTCCTACAGAAGGGGGGGCAGAATTTCCCCCCCAGGAACAAAGAACAAACACAATACAAAGAAAATAACCACCAATGCTCCTAGCATGGGTCAGGAGCCTCCAGAGAACAGATTGTCCTATCCTCAAACTGGCTTTTTTTTTTTTTTTTAATCTTTTTTTTTTTTTTTTTTCCATTTTTTTATTTTTGTTGTTGTTTTTTTATCACCTGTACAATAAAACTGGACCATCACCAACCCCAGCTGGCCAACAGGCCCGACGGCC
>CAUYPK010093242.1:0-10356 GCA_963574355.1 Loris lydekkerianus | reverse complement strand
TGGTGGGATTACACCTGTGGTGCATCTTACAAGGGTATATGTGAAACTTGGTAGATGTGGAATGTAGATGTCTAGGCACAATAACTGGGAGAATGCCAGGAAGGCTGTGTTGACCAGTGTGATGAAAATGTGTCAAACGGTCTATGAAGCTAGTGTATGATGCTCCATGATCATATCAATGTACACAGCTATGATTTAATAAAAAAAAAAAAATTAAGGATAGTAACGAAAAGTATGAAAGACTCAATAAATGGACACGTAATATAACAAAAGAAAAAAATTAAATAGAACTTAGAAAAATTAAAAAGTCTTGTGGAACATTATAAAATAATGCAGAAAGCTCCAACAACAGACAATAAAAAACAGAGAAAAGTATTTCATAGCTTGAGCAGCGCCTGTGGCTCAAAGGAATAGGGCGCCGGCCCCATATGTGGCCCCATATTCAAACCCAGCCCTGGGCCAAAATAAAGAATTTCAGAGCTTGAAGAAGGTTTTAAACTAACCCAGTGAAAAAGAATAAAGATGAATGAACGATCACTCAGAAATGTGGCACTATGGGTAATAAGCCAGTATGTGAATTATGTGTATGAGGTATGTCAGAGGAAGATGAAAAAAAGCACAAAATTATTGTGAATTATTGAGCATTTTTGCTTGTATTTCCAGAGATTCCAGATATCCAGATCCAAGTTGGTCAATGAACACGGGGAAGATTCATAGGAAATAAGACATCTCCAAGACACATAATCATTTAGCTGGCCAAAATCAAAAGAGGAAAAAATTCTACAAGCTGCAAGTCAAAAACAACAAATCTAAAAAGGAAAACATATAAAGCCAAAAGCAGACTTCTCAGTGCAGAACTTACAAGCCAGGAGAGACTGGAGTCCCACTGTTAACTTTCTCAAACAGAAAAACTGACAGACAAGAACTTTTTATAGTGAAAAAATATGTTTCATAAATGATGGCAAAATGAAGACTTTTCCAGACAAGCGAACACTAAAGGAATTTGTCACAACTATATCTGCCTTAAAGGAAATAAATACTAAATGGTGGATTGTACATAAAACAACATAATAAATAGCCATCAGTGTAACAACACCCTAAATTTAAAGTTTGCTGCTCTTATAAAAGAAGTAGCACAAAAGGGAAAAAATGAAAGAATAAGGTACTATCGACATGATGAACAGAACAGCATACCACATAGCAATACTAACACTCAATGTAAATGGGCTGAATGTCGCACATAAAAGACTTAGATTGGCTGAATGGATGAAAAATGTAATCTAAGAATCTGCTGTCTCCAGGAAAACCACATCTAATCCATAAATACATACAGACTCAAGTTGTAGAAATGGAAAAAAAAATTCCATGAAAATAGAAATCACAAGTGAGATGCACCATTTTCATATCAGAAAAAATAGATTTTAAAACAATAATGGTAAAATAAGACAAAAATGGTCATTATATATTGTCGAGGAAGCAATTCAACACTAAGACATAATAACTCTAAATATATGTGTACCTAAACAGGAGCTCCCAGATTCATAAATGTAATTCTACTAAATCTAAGCAAATAAATTAATAAATATTTTAATAGCTGAAGACTTCAACACTACACTAAAAGAACTAGACAGCTCATCAAAGCAGGAAAATAAACCAAGAAACACTAGACTTAACCAGGATTCTGGAATAAATTGACCCAACAGTCATAAAACATTCTACCTAAAATTACTAAATATACATTTTTGTATCAGCAGATGAGACATTTTCAAAGATTTATCATATATTAGGCCAAAAACTAAGTTTCAGCAAATTAAAAAAAATTAAATCATACCATGAATCTTCTTAGATAACAGTAGAATAAAATAAAAAATAATTCCAAGTGAAACATTCAATTCTACACAAAATCATGGAAATCAAACAACCTGGTACTGAATAATCTTTGAGCCAATTATGAAATTAAGATGGAAATCAAAAGATACCTTGAACTGAATGACATATGAGACACAGGCGTTCATGATTTATGGAATTCAACAAACACAATCCTAAGTGTAAAACTCATAGCCTTAAGTATCTTCATCAAAAAGACAGAAAGATCACAAATTAACAACAATGTTATACCTCTTGGTATGAGAAAAAGAACAAACCTGGCCCAAAGCTGACCAAAAGATGAAAGAACAAAGCTCGAGCAGTACTAAAGGCAATAGTAGCCAATCACTAAATAAAATAAACAAAATAAAAACATGAAACTGAAATTGTTTCTTTGAAAAGATAAACAAAATGGAGAGACCATAGACTATCTAGAAATAGAAATGGCTCAAATAAATACAATCAGAAATAATAAACGAGACATTACAACTGATATCACTGAAATACAAAGTCTTATTCTTAATAAAATCTCTATGCAAACATACTATAAAACCTAGTGGACATGGATAAATAGCTGGAAAAATATGATATCTACACCTTGAATCAAAAAGAATTTTGAAAAGGCCAATAATGAGCAGTGACAAGGGAACATTGTAATAAACCCTCCCCCAAGAAAAGAAAACCCTGGACCAGACAGATTCACACCTTAGACCTGGACCAAGACTAGGGTACTTACTGTCACTATTTCTATGTAACCTAATATTATAAGTCCCACCCAGAGCAATCAGACAACAGAAAGAAACAAAGGGCATCTGAATCAGGGGTGAAGGGTTAAAACTATTTGTGTTTACTGAGGCCATAATCTTGTATCCAGAAAACGCAACAATCCATCAAAATCCTCCTAGCATTAATAAATTCAGCAGTCTCAGTTTAGAAAATCAATGTACATAAATCAATAGCATTTCTATATACTAGTAAGAGCCAAGCCAAAGGCTCAGTACCATTCATAATAGGTACAAAGAAAATAAGATACTTAGGAATATACTTAACCAAGGAGGTGAAATACCTTTGTAAAGAGAAGTATAAAACAGTGATGAAAGAAATTGTAGATGACACAAATGGGAAAAAATATCCTATTCTCACTAATTGGGAGAATCAACATTACTATTAAATAAAATGCTCATACTACCCAAAGTGATTTACAGATTCACTGAAATTCCCATGAATATACCAAAGTCTTATTTCACACACATAGAAAAAAATCCTAAACTTCATTTATAACCCCCCCCCCAAAAAAAAAGAGCCTGAATATTGAAAGCAATCCTGTGCAAAAAGAGTAAGTCTAAATACATCTTATTACCTGACTTTATGGTATACCTTAAGGCTACCAAAATAGAATGGTACTGGCAGAAAAAGCAGAAACATAGACCAATAAAATAAAATGAATAACCTAGAAATAAAACCAGGCAGCTATGACCTACTGATCTTCAACAAAGCAAACAACAACATACACTGGGGAAACTATACCATCTTCAATAAATGGTGCTGGCAAAATTAAATTGCCAAATGTAGAAAAATGAAACAGGACCTCTATCTTTCAACATATACAAAAATGAATTCACGATAGATAAAAGATTTAAATATAAGTTATGAAACCTCAAAAATTCTAGAAGACTACATAGAAAAAAATTTTGTAGACATCAACCTAGGCAGAGAATTTATGACTAATACTTCATAGGTAGATACAGTAACAAAAATAAATGGGAATTAATTAATTTAACTAAAAATCTTTTGAACAGCAAAAAAAAATAATCAACAGAGCAAGTAGACAACATACAGAATGGGAGAAATTTTTCATAAACTAGACATCTGACAAAGGACTGACATCCAGAATCCATAAAGAACTGAAACACAGCAAGAGACAAAAAACCTACCCCATTAAAAAATATACTAAAAACATGAACAGAAGTTTTTCAAAAAAAGATAGATAAATGGCCTACAAACTTATGAAAAAATGCTCAACATCATTAATTATTAGAGAAATTCAAATTAATACTACTAAGTGATATTCTTAACCCTATCAGAATGGCCAAACTAAAAAGTGAAAAAAAAAAAAAAAATTGATGTTGACCTGGATGCAGAGAGATTGTAACATTCATACACTGTTGGTGGGACCACAAATTAGTATAGCCTCCAGGGAAAACAATATGGAGATTCCTTAAAAAAATAAATGCGAGACCTCCCATTAGATCTAGCAATCCCACTACTGGGTATTTACTGAAAGGAATAAAGGTTGTTTTATCAAAAAGACACCTGTACCTGAATCTGTATTGCAGCACAATTAACAATTGCAAAGATATGGAACCAAACCTAAGTGCCATTACTTTACAAGTGGTTAAAGAAAATGTGGCATGCACACACACACACACACACACACGGGAATATTACTCAGCCATAAAAAAGGAATCAAGTATTGTCACTTGCAACAACCTGTATGGAACTGGAGACCATTATCTTAAGTAAAGTATCTCAGGAATGTAATAATTAACACCATATGTTCTCACTAATAAGTGGAAGCTAAATAATGGGTACATGTGGGCACAAAGAGATATGAAGCACACTGGAAATCAAGAAGGAGGTGGTTGGGGGGGGGTTGGGGGATTAAAGTTTCTGGGTACATTGTACTATTGGGTACAATGAACACTATTCTAGTGACAGGCACATCAAAAGCCCTTAAGCATTATCTGATGTATCTCAATAACAAAAATATTTGTACCCCCTTAACATTTTGAAATTGAAAAAAATGACATTAAAATTTACAAATAAGCAAATTACTGTAAAATGAGAAAATATTCATAATGATAGACTAAATAGTAAGGAAATGGAGAAATAAATATTCAAACTAACTCTTCTCCCTGGAATAACTTTAAAAAAGGTGGGGAAAGTTGGAACAGAAAAACAATCATGATGTTAGAAGATTATATATTTCAAATATCTTCATTTCTTTCAATATCTTCTAATAACCCTTTATTCCTTTCCAGCAGTATTTTCTACCTGGACAATAACAATTTCTACCTGCTTCTACCTGAGCCCTTTTGATTTATTCTTCATCTACTGGGAATACATAATCAACTTTCAACTATGATGCCAGTTCTATGTCTAAAAGTCTTGGACAGCTTCTCAATACACTTAATATACAGACTAAATCCTCCATGTGCCTTTTACATGTGTCATGACTCTTAATTCTTATTCATTTTCTCCTGGCTCATGCTTCTCTACTTCCCTGTGGCTACTTTTGAGTTCTTAAAACATAGCCTTCTCCTGCCTCAGAAGTTTCTCCCACTTCATTTTTTATCCAGAATTCCCTCACCCAAAAAATTGCCAAGTTTTTCTCACCAACTAGGCATCGGCTTTTTTTTTTAAGTCATATACATACAGATCATGAATACATTTATGCATAGTGGGGTACAATGTGTTGATTTTTTTATACAATTTGGTGTGCTTACATCAAACTAATTAATATAGCTTTTGCTTCAATTACTTGATTATTGTGTTAAGACATTTATGTTCCACAAATCTCTTGAGAGATTTGACTTGTACCCTTGCAATACACTCCATAGGTGTGGTCCCGCCATTTACCCTCCCTCTGTCAAACCTCCTTCCATCCCTTCCCTTCTCACTCCATTTCTCTCCTTCATCCTGTGCTATAGTTGTATTCTATCTTTCATAAGTAAGTGTGAGTAAATATAAGTTGGTTTCATAGAAGTACTGAGTACACTGGACAGTTTTTCCATCATTCTTGAGATACTTTACTCAGGAGAATATATTCCACGTCCCTGCATATAAATATAAAAGAGGTAAAGTGTCCATCTTTTTTAAGGCTGCATAGTATTCCATGGTATACATATATCACAATTTATTAATCCATTCATGGGTTGATGGGCACTTGGGCTTCTTCCATGACTTGGCTATTATGAATTGAGCTGCAGTGAATAATATGGTGCAAAATCTTTTTTGCAAAGTGATCTTTGGTCTTTTGGATATACTCCTAATAGAGGAATTGCAGGATCCAAACACTCAGGGATCTAAAAATAGGCATCAGCTTTTACTCCACCTACTTGGAAAGATGTTACTGATGACCCAATAGAACATAGTTTTCCTAATCTCATTACTCTCATTTACAGCATTATGGTTACTAAAATCAGAGCGTTTAACAACAAATAAAAATAGAGATTGGTGTGATAATGTGTCAACATAATTATTTTCTATTTTCTCCACTAAACTATAATCTCCATGAAGATAAGTGCTATATCTATTTATTCCCCATTTATATCTGATACTAAATTTTCAAAATGGTATATTCAAATAAATACTATAATAATAAAGAAAAACAGGACTGAACGCAGCTTCCGAAAGAGGCTCCTGTCCAAAAGGAACGATAATGTCCAGGAATAGCCCAATGAAGCTGAAGACTGGGAGCCCAGCAGAGAGAGAAATGATAACTGCAGGTCACCTCTGCTAAGGCAACCTGTGACTCCAAGAAACCAAGCTTCAGGTACAAAATTCATCTGAAAGGAAAAGTGTCTGTCCCCTCCCCCAAGAAAGCTGAGGGTTTTTTTGGCTTTTCTGTCTCCTTTCTTTTTTTCTTTTCGTTTGCTCCTGCTGGTTTTCCACAGACAAGCAGTGAACTGTGGACCTCTTGTCTCACCCCACGGGTGAGTGCTGTGGAAGTGGGGACTACTTCCTCAGAGGGACCCTGCTGTGACTCTGAACGCTTTCTTGCTAGGCAGAAAAATTGAACTAAAGTCTTCCCTGCCATTCTGAACTTCCAGCACACGCTTCCTCCCCTTACCTCATGAACCAGAAGCCTAACTGCTTCTGAGACTAAGGGAGGAAGTTCTTGAGCAGTGCCCCCCTGTCTGTTGGACCAAGCACCCCCCCCCCAGAAGAAACTCTGGGGGCCGCGCCAAGTGTCCCCCCCACCAGGGACTCCTCTGGCAAACACACAGTCTCATGCCCCACATCCATTTGACCTCCATACGCTCAACTGAGCGAGGGACCCTGCCAGAAACTGCGCAGCCCAGTGATCTGCGCCCGCCTCGGCCAGGGACTCAGCCTGCAAACGGAAGCACAGCGACCTGTGCCCACCCCGAACAGGGGCTCCGCTGGCAACCCCACGGACCCGTGGCCCACACCCACTGGGCCTCCGCACACCTGCCCCAGCCAGGGACTCTGCCGGCAACTGTGTGGCTCCAAACCCGGCACCCACTGGGCCTCTGCCCACCCCGAGCTCTAGGAGCCATGCAACTCGTGTTCTCCCTCCTATACCCTCGCTGCCTCCGCACTGGCCTGCCCATCTGGCCAGGGACTATGGTAAACGCACAACCCATGCCCTCCCTCCAGAGCCCTCCTTCTGGCCAGAGATGGCTGGAGCCTTGGGCTCTCTGTGCCAAAGTCACTTGGCACCAGGCACTCCCAAAAGCATGTACAACAACCCTGCCCTGTTGCTGGATCCGGGTGTGCCACACTCCAGAGCTGTTCCCACAGCCACAACTCCCTGGCTGGGGCTCTCAGAGGAGCTACACAGGGTCACTCCCTACAAAGATCCAGCAACAACAGAGTAATCCCGTGGGGGTCTAATCTTAGAGAGACACTTCCCAAATTCCGAAGACAGCCAGAGGCAACAGTGAAAAAAAATAATGAGACAGAATCAATGGAAAAACTCCGGCAATATAAATAATCAGAGTAGATAAACTCCCCAAAGGAACAACAGGGCAGACACAGCACAAGATCCCATGCATAAAAAAATGGCAGAGATGTCAGAAATCGAATTCAGAATCTGGATAGCAAATAAGATCAAATTAGAATTCTAAACAGTAATCCAAAAGATGTCTCAAGAATTCAATAAATTCAAAGACCAAATGACCAAAGATTTTGACACATTGAGACAAGAAGTTGCAGCCCTCAAAGATCTTAGAAACACAGTAGAATCCCTCAGTAACAGAAAGGAGCAAGCAAAAAAAAGGATTTCTGACATTGAAGACACAGCTTTCGAATGCTCCCAAACTTTCAAAGAGGAAGAGAAATGGAGGGCAAAAAGAGATCACTCTCAAAGAGAGCTCTGGAATAATTAGAAGAAAATATTCGGCTTATAGGGATCCCTAAAAGTGATGAAGTGGCTTCATAAGACACATTGTCTCTTCTTCATGAGATGATGAAAGAGAACTTCCCAGACATGTCAAGAGATTCTGAAATTCAGATAGCAGACAGTTTCAGAATTCCAGCATGACTCAACACGAATAAGACATCCCCCAACACATCATAATCCATTTCACTAAAGGTAATATGAAGGAGAAAATTCTGAAAACAGCCAGATGAAAGAAAACCATAACCTACAAGGGGGAGAATATTAGAATAACCGCAGATCTCTCTGCTGAAACCTTTCAAGCTAGAAGAAGATGGTCATCGACTTTTAATCTCCTAAAACAAAATAACTTTTAACCCAGGATCCTGTATCCAGCTAAACTGAGTTTTATTTATGATGAAGAAATTAAATACTATAATGACATTCATATGTTGAAGAAATTTGCCATAACTAAACCAGCTTTCCAAGATATTCTCAGACCTATCCTTCATAAAGCATAGCATAATCCTCCACCACAAAAGTAAACTCACCCAGAAACTGTTGATCAAATTCCAACTTCCAGAGTCACAAAAGGATTAAAAATGTCCACCGGACTTTTGAAAGGGTTATCAATAGTCTCAATTAATGTGAATGGTTTAAATTGTCCTCTAAAGAGGCACAGGTTGTCTGACTGGATACAAAAACTCAGGCCAGTTATCTGCTGCATACAAGAATCGCATCTTACATTAAAAGATAAATTTAGACTCAAGGTGAAGGGATGGTCATCCATACTCCAGGCAAATGGAAAGCAGAAAAAAGCAGGCAGTGCAATCCTATTCACAGACGCAATAGGCTTTAAACCAACCCAAATAAGGAAGGATAAGGATGGACACTTCATATTTGTTAAAGGTAATATTAAATATGAGATTTCAATTATTAATATTTATGCACCCAACCAGAATGCACCTCAATTTATAAGAGAAAATCTAACAAACATGAGCAACTTGATTTCCTCCAGTTCCATAGTAGTTGGAGATTTTAACACCCTTTAGTAGTGCTGGATAGATCCTCAAAAAAGAAGCTAAGGAAAGAAATATTAGATTGGAACTTAACCACTCAACATCTGGACTTAACAGAGATCTACAGAACATTTCATCCCAGCAAAACTGAATACACATTCTGAATACACATCAGCCCACGGAAAATACTCCAAACAAACTGAATACACATCAGCCCACGGAAAATACTCCAAAATCGACCACATCCTAGGCCACAAATCTAATCTCAGAAAATTAAAAAAATTAGAAACTATTCCTTGAATCTTCTCAGACCATCATGGAATAAAAATTGAACTCAACAACAACAGGAATCTGCATACCCATACAAGAACATGTAAGCTAAATAACCTTATGCTGAAGGATAGATGGGTTATAGATGAGATTAAGAAAAAAAAAAAATCACCAACTTTTTGGAGCAAAATCAAAATGAAGACACAAATTATCAGACCTCTGGGATACTGCAAAGGCAGTCCTAAGAGGGAAATTCATAGCATTGCAAGCCTTCCTCAAGGAAACGGAAAGAGAGGAGGTTCATAACTTAATGGGACATCTCAAGCAACTGGAGAAGGAAGAACATTCTAACCCCAAACCCAGCAGAAGAAAAGAAATAACCAAAATCAGAGAAAAATTAAATAAAATTAAAAACAAAAGAATTATACAACAGATCAATAAATCCAAAAGTTGGTTTTTTGAAAAGCTCAATAAAATAGATAAACCTTTGGCCAACCTAACTGGGAAAAAGAGTAAAATCTCTAATTTCATCAATCAGAAATGATAAAGATGAAATAACAGACCACTCAGAAATTCAAAAAATCCTTAACAAATACTACAAGAAACTGTACTCTCAGAAATATGAAAATATGAATGAAATTGACCAATACTTGGAAGTACGCCACCTACCAAGACTTAGCCAGAACGAAGTGGAAATATTGAACAGGCCTATACCAAGTTCTGAAATAGTATCAATTATACAAAATCTCCCTAAAAAACAAACAAACAACAACAACAAAAAAAACCCCAGGACCAGATGACTTTACATCAGAATTCTACCAAACCTTTAAAGAAGAACTAGTACCTATATATTACTAAACCTCTTCTAAAATATAGAAAAAGAAGGAATAGGACCCAACACATTCTACAAAGCAAACATTACCTCAATCCCTAAAGCAGGAAAAGACCCAACAAGAAAAGAAAATTATAGACCAATATCACTAATGAATATTGATGCAAAAATACTCAATAAGATCCTAACAAACAGAATCCAACAACACATCAAAAAAATTATACACCATGACCAAGTCGGATTTA
>CAUYPK010093240.1:0-12699 GCA_963574355.1 Loris lydekkerianus | reverse complement strand
CCTCATGATTGTTTTTGATTGTTGCCTCTGGCCATCCTCAGAGTTGGTGAGGTGTTTCTCCAAGTTTAGACCCCAGCGGGTTCACACTATTGTTGCTGAATCTTTGTAGGGAGTGACCCTGTGCAGTTCCTCTGGGGCTGCTCTAGCTAGGGAGTTCTTGTTGTGGAAGCAGCTCCGGTGTGTGACACACCCAGATTGAGCAATAGGGCTTGGGGTGGTGCGCACTGTTCTGGGAGTGCCTGGTGCCCAGTGACTTTGGCACAGAGAGCCCAAGGCTCCAGCAATCTCTGGCCAGGAGAAGGGCTCTGCGCAGAGGCAGGGAAGGCTCCAGAGGGCACGCAGCTACCAGAGTCCCTGGCCAGATGAATGGGCTAGTGTGGAGGCTGGGAGGACACAGGAGGGAGAATGCAGGGTTGCGTGGCTCCCACAGTTCCTAGTCATGGAATGCTGAGGCCCGGTGGGTGTGGGTCACCGGTCGGGGGTTGCTACACAGCTCTTATGGTGGTCTGGGCAGCGCCAAGCCCAGGAGTTTGAGGTTGCTATGAGCTGTGACGTCATGGCACTCTACCCAGGGCAACAGCCCAAGGCTCCAGTGTGCCAAAACCGTCTCACTCTGCCCCTAAGGATTAAGGGTGTAAGGCAGCTCACTCCCTGCCTTTAGGGTGCTCAGTCACTAGGTTACTTTGTCCTGCCCTATCCTTGCTCTTGGACCCAAGGGCAGAGCTTGCTGGGGCAGTTCTTTCCCAGTGGCTTCCTGTGCCCAACTCAGTGGCTCAGTCTGGGGCCCCAGACAATGTCCAAAGTTCTCCACACTCTTGCTCAAGCTCTCCCTAAGGGAGTTCAACTTTGTGCCAAGTCCAAGAACACCAAAACAGTTCACAGGTAAGGCCCTTCTGGTTTGTAGTCTCACTGCTTCTTGTATTCACGGTTGCCAGGGTGATTAGGTCGATCAAACACATGCAATCACTTGCCAGTTTTCCACTGCTGTTGTCCTCCTCTTGGGGTCCAGAAGTCTCCTTCTGGCTCTCTGTATGTTCAAAGAGATGATTATAGGCCGATCCCACTGGCCAGAGATGCCTGGAGTCCTATCTTCCCAGACTCGCTGTGCCCAGTTGCAGGGAAGCTGTTACTCGGCCGCCATCTTTCTAACATTTCTTTATAGGTGGAATCCTCTGCAGTAGCTACCTCATCGTCCTTTGGAGTGGTTTCTCTGGACTGGTTCTTCATGTTGCCTGGAGTTTTCTGCTGATTCTTCCTCATGTGTGATTTCTTTTATCTGTTTCCTTGCCCTGATTTTTCTTTCACTTCCTCTTGCTCTTTAAGTTTTCATGCCTGTGGACTAAGGTTTTGATGAGTCCTTTTGGTACAGGACCAGAAGAATGAGAAGGTTGAAGAGGAAGAATGTATAAAAGAAACAGAAAGAGAAAAAGAAAGACAGAAGAAAAAATAGAGAAAAGAGAGGGGATGGGTAAAAGGAAATATTGACAAAAAGAAGAGAGGCACAGAAAGAGGGAGACAGAGTTATATAGGTGTACAGTAGGGTACTTTGAATCAACTTTAAAAAAACCCCCAACCTCTGGGGGTGCCTGTTTGAGTGTTTCCCTTGACTTCAGCACCTCTTTGCTAATCTGATCAGACACAGTACCTCACCTCCACCAAGTAGAGAGGAAAGAGAAAAATGCTATAAATCAATCCAAAAGAAGCAAACAGAAAACTTTATGGGATAACATTGGGTGAAAAACCAAATAATAGGGTGTACGTAGAAACACCAGCAAAAACGAAGTTCTAATTATTGAAAAAGGCAGCAATGGGAATTGTATTTAAACTAGAAAAATGGAGAAAGAATAGAAGGAAAAAAAAAAAGAAAAGAAAAAATCTGTGCGGAAAAGGTTGAAATGAAAAAACAAAACAACAACAACAAAATAAACAACAAACAAACAAACAAGCAAAAATAATCCAAAAACAAAGAAGTATATATATCTTATTGAATATTATCTGGATAACAGTTGGTCTTCTGGGGTTTAATCACAATGCTGATACGACTGGAGGCCTCCAGTGATTTCTCAAACTCCACAGGGTGGAGACCCAAATCTCTCTTCAGCCCTCTTAAAAGGCACTTTAAACTTCTAAACTTGGCTAAACAGAAGCTTTTTCAGAAAAGTACTTGTCACTGGGATCACTGCTGATGTGGCTATCCACTTACCCAGTGTGCCAAAACCGGTCTCACCCTGTCCCTGAGGGTTAAGGCTGTGAGGTGGCTCGGTCCCCACGTTTAGGCTGCTCAGTCACTAGGTTACTAGCTTCCACCTAATCCTTGCTCTGTGACCCTGAGGGTGGAGCTTGCCAGGGCAGTTCTCTCACCCCTGCGGCCTAGAGCCAAACACTATTAGATCCGTCAGGCTAAGCGGGTCAGTCTGGGGCCCTACACAATGCCCAAAGTTCTCAGCACTCCTGCTCAAGCTCTCCCCAAGGCAGTCCAACTGAGTGCCAAGTCCAAAAACACCAAAACAGTTCACAGGTAAGGCCTTTTCGGTTTGCAGTCTCACTGCTGCTGTACTTACAGCTGCTGGCGGAATTAGACTGATCGAACACACACAACCACTTGGCAGTTTTCCACTGTTTTTGTCCTCCTCTTGGGGTCCAGAAGTCTGTCGCTGACTCCCTATATCCTGAAAGGATATAGGCAGATCCTACCAGCCAGACATGCCTGGAGTCTTATCTCCCCAGACTCATGGTGCCCAGTTTCAGGGAAGCTGTTACTTGGCCGCCATCTTGCTCTTACTCCGAGTTATTTATTTATTTATTTTTGAGACAGAGTCTAACTCTGTCACCCTGAGTAGTGTGCTGTAGCATCATAACTCACAGCAACCTCAGTCTCTTGGGCTCAAGTGGTCATCCTGCTTCAGCCTCCATAGTAGCTGGGACTACAGTTGCCCACCACCATGCCTGGCTAGTTTTTCTATTTTTAGTAGAGACTGGGTCTCCCTCTTGTTCAGGCTGGTCTTGAACTCCTGTGTTCAAGTGAACCAGCTGCCTTGACCTCCCAGACTGCCAGGATTATAGGTGTAAGCCACTGTATCCAACTGGTCTAGTTTTCTTTAAAAATACTTTTTTTTTTTAAGATTAAACTTTTTATTTTGAGATAGTTGTAGATACCCATGTAGTTTTAAGAAGTAATTCAATGAGAGCCCTGGTACAGTGTGCCAGGTCCCCCCAGTGGTCTCAGTTCCTCACTGTAAACTGAGAGCACAAACTGGACATGGATGTCCTACAGCAGGGTTGGGGCAGGGTGTCCCTGGGGAGAGGGCAGGAGGTCCCCACTCACCCTCCATGGGCACCTGAGTGGGCCCTTCTAATTTATTCTGGCCTTCCAGGCAGGCTGCACTGATGAAGTATGGGGGGCTCATTATCACCCAATGGGGATGAAAGTCTCAGCTCCCCACTGGCCTCTCTGCCACTACCCTCTGATGAGGTGTCTGGGGCACCTCATTACAGTCTGGTGAGGGTGGAGTCCAGGATCTGACTTGGTGGTCACTGGCGTAGATGGGGCCACAGGTTTTTCAGTGGTATTTGGCTGGAGTAGAGCAGTTACTGTCTACCAGTCTGTTTTTCTAGGGTGCCCATTTCCTGGTCCCTTGCCTTTGGAGAACAGGCTTTTGTTGGGGCTTTTTTGGCTGTGCCTGTTGGCATTTCCGGGTCACTAGGTGCATCAGCAACAAATCTGGAATATGTGAGCCACGAGCAAATCCAAGGCCCCATCCATCTGGTCTGCCTTTTTCTTGTACTCTTCAGATTCTTATTTACAATGTCCAGAGTTTTTAGTTGACTTAGCTGGAGGAATAGAAAAAAGTACATTGATTCCATCTTTTTGAAAGCAGAAGTGCTCAGGTATCTTTTTCTTTTTTAAACGTGAAATGCCATGATCTGTCTCTTGCTGACCTCTCTGACACTCTTGCTTAATGCCTGAAAGACTGAATAAACAAATGGACAATGATCAGATCATATATAAAAATAGACTGCAACAACCTGTCCAGGAGACCTGCTTTTGATCTACAATGAGCAACCTAGGAAGCCAGCCTGCCATAGGTCAGACTCACCCCAGGCTAGACTGCCCTCTCTGGTGACAATCCAGGCAGTTAAACAATGACTTCTATATCAGTTAGCCCCCAATGCCCAAGACTTGATTAATAACTGACAGCTTTCCTTTGGTCCCTGCTTCCAACCTAGCACCAGCCAGAGAAAGTCAAACGTGCATCCTAACTCATCATCACACCTGCTTTCAGTTAGTCCAGTTAGAGCTTTCCCAGGCCAATAGCCTCCAGCCCAAGCACACTGGAAGCCTTTCCTTTTTCCTGTTACAAAGCCCTCCTACTCTTCTGCCTTTGAGTCTCTGCCAAAATCTAAGTGGTGGTGGCTGACTCCCTTGGTATGGCAAGCTCTGAATAAACAGCCTTTGCTTTTTTCAGTTGGTTGCTCTTAGTTCCTTTCTACACTGTCTTTCTAGGTGGGAGCTTACTGAAATCCACCCCCTTCTTGAATTTAATTTTTTTTTCTCTTGTGTGGGCCTGTAGTTGTTAATCTCCTCGTTTTAAATGAAAAAATATGGAATGCTTCCAAAATTTGTGTGTCATCCTTTCACAGGGGCCATGCCAATCTATTCTCTATCATTCCAATTTTAGTATATGTGCTGCCAAGGTTAGCACCACATGGCTAATTTTGAAAGTTTTTGTAGAGGTGGGGTCTCACAACATTGCCCAGGCTGGTCTCAACTCCTGGGCTCAAGTGATCCTCCTGTCGTGGCCTTCCAAAATGCTATGATTATGGGTGTGTACCTTACCATGCCTGGCCTATATTAAACAATTTTTTATCAAATAGAGTACATGAAGCATAATAGAACTTCTTTTGATGACTCAGGGTTATCATTATAAGCATCAGTCATGGCATTCATTTGTTCATTCATTCATTCAACAAATGCTGATTGAACATCTAGTTTCTATTAGCACTGTGCTTGTGTTGAGAAAGAAAATGTAGCAGTGAATACTCATCACTGATGATTATTTTCATCAAGAAATACTCTCAAAGCACTTACTTTATGTAGGCAAAGAACCCCCTGCTTCCTTTAATAGATGGTTTTCCCAGAGAAAATAGAGGATGTTCATATGTCAGTGAATGAACTTTCCTGCTGTGGCCACAGTCATGATCTCCATACAAAATGTCCTATCCACAGTCACGATCTCCATACAAAATGTCCTATCCTGGAGCTGTAACATATTCTTCTTAGTAAAGTATCTCAAGAATGGAAGAAAAAGTATCCAATATACTCATCCCTACTATGAAACTGATTTATGGCTTTCACATGAAAGCTATAACCCAGTTATAACCCAAGAATAGGGGGAAGGGGGAAAGGGAGGGGAGGGAGGAGGGAGGTGGACAGAGGGAGGGTGATTGGTGGGATTACGCCTGCGGTGCATCTTACAAGGGTATATCTGAAACTTAGTAAATGTAGAATGTAAATGGTTTAACACAATAACTAAGAAAATGCCAGGAAGGCTATGTTAACCAGTGTGATGAAAATGTGTCAAACGGTCTATAAAACTAGTGTATGGTGCCCCATGATCACATTAATGTACACAGCTATGATTTAATAAAAAAAAAAAGGAAAAAAAAAGAAACAAAAGAAAATGTCCTATCCTGCCTTAGAGAAAGAAATGCTTATCTCTGTAGTAGAGAAAGAGCAGTTCCCGTCTCCATTTTAAAGCTCACCTTCCCATCTGGTGTAGAAATCATCCTTTTTCCTCCACTCACACCTTGAACTTGTGTGAATCCCCTCTGCTTTGCCCCCTCCAATGACTCCTTCTCTTAGACTGTAGGCGCAACTCCGAACTGAACAAAACAAAAACGCCTCCTGTCAACGTCATCACCATCTCCAGCTACTGCCTTGTTTTCTTTATTTTCTGTGGAAGGGGAATATCTACATTTCCCATCGGAAGGGGAGTTTCTTGAAGGGAAATGCCTACATTTCCCATGGTCCTTATCGAGGTCCATTTTCTTCATCATCCAACAGGGACTTTTGGCTTCAGGTTCTACCCAAAGTTGCTCTCACCACTGTTGCCTGTAACCTCCTCAGAGTTATATGCAAAGGGCATATTTTTGTTTTCTTGGCTTCTATAAACACTAGCTCAGTAAACCACCATCTTCCTTTAAACCTTTCCTTTTCTTGGCTTCTATAACACTATTCTCTTCTGATTTTTCTTATCTCATTTCTTTTCCTCAGTTTCTTGACTTTTTTTTATCCTCTTACCTATCTCTTATATATTTGTATTGAAGCATGACACCTCTTAAAATTTTTTTATTGTGGTAAAATATACATGCCATGAAACTTACCGTTTTAATTGTTTTTAGTGTACAATTGAGCGGCACCGAGCACAGCCACACTGCTGCACAGTTATCTCCACCCTCCTTGTCTCATCCATCCCATGATATTAACAATGCTCCTATCTCCATCATTTGTTCAAATTCCAGTTCTGGGCTCTAACAACTATTCCTGGTCTGGGGATCGTTCTCCAACATACACAGTCTCTTTGCTGTTGGACTTTATAAAGAGACTTTCTGTGTAACATTGTCAACGGATTAACCTTTAGGCCTGCAAAAAAAAAAAAAAAAAAAAAAAAAAGAAAGAAAAAAAAAAGGGAATATCAAAGCAGTAATATTTTCAGCTGTTTTCCACTGAAGGGAGCATCAATCATAGAAATGTCTTTGACTCCTGTTTGGTTACTGCACCAACAATTGAGTATAACTTTCTGAGTTAGAGGAAGATAATGGTTTCTTGGGGTAATAAAGCTGTCAGGAGGAGGGAGACTTTCATCTAACTTGATAAAAAATGTGAAAGCACTGGGCGGCAGCACAAGGACATTGAGGGGATGGCAACATCTGGAGAATCAAGAGACCTAAACACTCTTATAATTTATATCCCTCAGAGAAATGCCCTGGGCCAGGAGCCTGGAAACCTGGGTTCTGTTCTCCTCCCCATGGCTGACTTCCAGAGTGACCTTGGGCAAGTTGCCTGAACTTTCTTTGCTTCTTTTATTCACTCCATAGGTGAGGATGATAATAACAAGGGCATTTATCCACTTTTTAACTCAGAGAGTTTTTATCTTTCTCTCTGTCTCTTTTGGTAGATAAAAGAGACACTCTCTCTGAAGCTGTTACATAAATTCAGGGTCTTATTTTCCTCACACACACATTTATTTATTTATTTACCAAAAGCTTTAATTTAATTTATGAGGAATTCATTGGACTTGAGATGCAAAGAAGTTTAATGGGCAGGGCATGTCAATTTTAAAGAGAAAGAAGGGGGACCTCAGAGAAATGGATATCTGCCGGATCAGAACTTTAAGCTCTTATGAATTATACTAATTTTTCTCTTGTTTGAGCATAGGCCCACAGGATAAAAGATAAACTTTGCAAATGAAATCAGAGAACCTTGAAAATAAAACTATTTGTATTTCATTATTGGCAAGTGGATCACGTCCACTGTGGAACAGTAGTGAAGTGTTTACAGTCCCCTTGGGTGGCAAAGTGGAGCACAGGCGGGGTTAAGGACAGACTCACCTCCCTTCTTTATGTAAACTTCCCAAATCACCATGCCATCACCTACCTCAGTATTGTCATGTTTTATCACCTGTGGCACTTATTTCCAGTTATATCCTATTTTTTGAATTTGTTTTCTTTCATTGTAATTTGACTTTTAAGGGATGGTGATTCCTGTGGTGGCACATTCATTCAATTCATTTATTTCATTCCACCAATATTAAGCCTCCCTGCTAGCTTTGGAGATACAGGGAAGTGCATATTGGTGAGGTTTTCGCCTTTATTGACTTTGGCATTGGAAGGGGAAATAGAGGTCAAAATATTGCTCTGTAATTGTTGGGCTGCAATGGTGATAAGTACTAAGAAGGGAAAGCTCTAGGAGCTGTGCCATCAGCAGTGGTGATTGTCCTGTAAATGATTTCATTTAATGTCATGACAGCTCTCAACCCTCTCCTTTTATCTTCCTGAGGACACTCCAGTCTCCACCACAAACTCCCTTGCTGTGCTGTGTGTACTTTTTGATTTTTATTTTGTTTGTTTTGATTTTTTCATTTTTAATTGTGGTAAAATATACATAACAGATGCCATCATAAACATTTTTACAGTTCAGTAGTTAAGTGTATTTGTATTGTTGGGAAAAAATTTTCACCTTGCAAAACTGAAACCCTGTATTGATTAAACAACTTTCCGTTTCCCCCTTCCGCAGCCCTTGGTACCCATCATTCTGCTTTCTCTCTCTGTGGTCTTGACCATTCCACATACCTCATGTAAGTGAACTCTGGCTTATTTCACTTATCCTGATATCTTTAAAATTCATCTATGTTGTAGTATGTGTCCAGGTTTTCTTTCTCTTTCAGGTTGAATAATATTCCTCTGTAGATGATACTACATGTTGTTTATCCACCTGGGTTGTTGCCATCTCTTGGTTATTGTGAATAATGTGGCTGTAAACGTGAGTGTATAAATATCTCTTTAAGACTCTGCTTTCATGGATATATATCCAGAAGTGGAATTATTGGATCATATTGTAATTCTATTTTTAATTTTTGACGATTGTCTGTGTAGTTGGTTTCTGTTCTGACTATAGCCATACTGTCCCTAGCCAGTGGCCAACGCAGGGCCTGTCTGACCTATATTTGTTTCTTTTTTTTTCCTCCCTTAGGAATATTGTGTCAAAATCATGTTCACTTACTTTTGTTCTTTTCCCTTTCCTACTTCATCCAGAATTTACCTAAGTTCCCTAAGACAATTTCTTTGACTAATGTACTTATACAATGTCTTTTCTGGTCCTTAATTAATGAAACCACAGATCAGTAATTATGGAAAATAAATGAATATAAGATTGTCAGTGACAACTTGACTATGAAGGGAAATAAAAGATCTTTGTTTAAAACAAAATGTAGTAATCATAAATGACAAAAAAGAATCAGTACCGTCAACCTCAAAAGCCCTTAGAATACCCACGGCTTCCTCCTCAGAGCCTCTACAAGCTTACCTCACTCTCCAACCTGCTTTAAATTAGTTCTTCTTTTCCTAAAACTTCAGCATTCAAGATAATGAAAAAAGCTATTTCTTATTCAGCTATATTGTTTTTCTGTGCCGTTTCATTACCCATTTTAAAACATTCTGTTTTCTACTATTTTTCATTGCAAAGGTACAGAATTTCAATTACATGAAGATCCCTTCCAACCTTGGAATTCAGTAATTTTATATTATAGAACAAGTAGGACTTTTGATGAAGTCAAAGTACTATAGAACTTAAGAACTTAACACAGTTGATGACATCTTTTTTCTCTGTGGGTAAATCTTCCTGAGGCTTCAATTCTAACCAGCTGATATTTAAATACATATTTATAAAACAATTCTTTAGTAGTAGGACCATCCAGATTATCAACCCTTTTTTGGAACTGGATTGTTTTACACAAAGTCACCTCTTCTAAGGGATGTTTGTGATTATCAGCTGAAGGCCTCACAGAAGGAGGTTCCACATTCTCTCTGGGCAAGTCAGTCCAGACAGTGTTTTGTAGCTTTGCGTGTCTTCCTGACTGAAGCTGAAATCAATTTTTACTTTGTCCTTTCTTAAACTAGAAGCAGCTGATTATCATCATTATTTTAAATGTAATTAGTTTTTTTTAAAGTATGAAATGCCAACCCTACAGAAAGGTGCAGAGAATAATATACTATGTGCCCACCTTATTTATTTATTTATTTAGACAAAGTCTGACTATGTTGCCCTTGGTAGAGTGTGGTGGCGTCACAGCTCAAGGCAACCTCCAACTTTTTGGCTTAAACGATTCTCTTGCCTCAGCCTCCCAAGTATCTAGGACTGCAGGTTCCTGCCACAACACCCAGCTATTTTTTGGTTATAGTTGTCATTGTTTGCCAGGCCTGAGCTGGGTTTGAACCTGACAGCTCCAGTGTATATGACCAGCACCCTAGTCACTGAGCTACAGGCACGGAGCCTATTTTTTAATTATTTTTTTTGAGACAGTGTCTCATTACGTCGCCTCAGTAGAGTGCTATAACATCACAGCTCACAGCAACCTTCACCTCTTGGGCTCAAGCGATTCTCCTGCTTCCATTTCCCAAGTAGCTGGGACTATAGGCACCCACCACAACACCTGGCTATTTTTTTGTTGCGGTTGTCATTGCTGTTTAGCTGGCCTGGGTCAGGTTCAAACCCATCAGCCCCTGTGTATGTGACTGGCACCGTCACCACCCACTGTGCTTCAGGCACCAAACCATGTGCCCACCTTTTAGACTTAACAATAATGCTTTGCAATATTTCCCTCAGCTAGCTTTTTCCTTAAGAAAAAGAATTGTGCAGTTAAAACTTCTCTGCTCAAGGCAGCACCTGTGGCTCAAAGGAGTAGGGCACTGGTACCATATACCAGAGGTGGTGTGTTCAAACCCAGCCCTGCCCAGAAACTGCAAAAAAAAAAAGAAAAGAAAAAAAACTTCTCTGCTCAGACCCTTTGTTCCTCCTCCAACTTCCCTGAGATAAGTAACATTCTGCAGTGGGTTTGTTTTGTTCTCATCTATAATTTTTTATTTTAGTATATGTACATAGTACTATATGTACTATGGATACATACACGTACATGTATCTAAACAATGTGGTTATTGTTTTGTGCACTAAAAGAGATATTAACAATCCAATATTATATGCATCTATTATGAATGGAATTGTGTCCCTTCTCCCAAATTTATATCCTGAGGCTCTAGCCCCTGTGTGACTATATTTGGAGACGGGGCCTTTAAGAAAGTAATTAAGGGCTAGGGCTGTGGTAGTCCTAGTAGTCTGGGAGGCTGAGGTGGGTGGATTGTTTGAGTTCACAAGTTTCAGACCAGCCTGAGCAAGAGTGAGACCTCTGTCTCTAAAAATAGCTATGTGCTATAGTAGGCACATATAGTCCCAGCTACTTGGGAGGCTGAGGCAAGAGGATCACTTAAGCCCAACAGTTTGAGGTTGCTGAGAGCTGTGATGCCACAGCACGCTACCAGGAGCAACAAAGTGAGACTCTGTCTCAAAAAAAAAAAAAAAAAAAGAAGGCAATTAAGGTTATATAAGGTCAGAGTACTGATCTAGAACAATTGGTGTCCTTGTCAGAAGAAAAGATTAGGACGCA
Organism: Loris lydekkerianus; assembly: GCA_963574355.1. Classification (NCBI taxonomy): domain Eukaryota; kingdom Metazoa; phylum Chordata; class Mammalia; order Primates; family Lorisidae; genus Loris; species Loris lydekkerianus. The sequence goes on along the minus strand of CAUYPK010093240.1, from coordinate 1,480 downwards.
CAGACACCAGGGGTGTGTGTGCACAGAAGACACAGAAGGTGGCCATGTGCAAGCTGAGGAGGAGGCCTCAGCAGAAACCAAACTTAATAATACCTTGATCTTGGATATGTAGCCTCCAGAACTGTGAGAACATTAATTTCTGTTGTTTTAGCCTCCCAGCCCATGGAATTTTGTTATGGGAGCCCTAACAAAATAAAATACCAGTTAAATTTGAATTTCAGGTAAATAAGAAATATTGTTTTAGTATAAGTATATCCCAAATCTTGCGAGGTATCCTGAAAATTTTTTGTTGCTTGTCAGAAATTCAAATTTAATTGGCATTCCCTATTTTATCGGGCAATTTCAGGTCTACTGGCTGTTAAAATTCCGTACTTCCAGATAGTGCTTATGGGCCCACTGCTGGCATCCTGGTAGAGTACTTTTCACATAAGAGAATTAGAGGTCTGAACATTAGCAGGCAACTTCAAGTCCACCTGGAGTTCTCCATGTTCTTCTACTTCCACTCATCATAGTGGAAGCCTCTTTTGAGGCTTCTCACACACTTCCACTCATCATAGTGGCTAATAAGAAGCATTAATGGTATCTTCACTGGAGTGTATGTGAGTATCAAATGTGGTGGTGGTGTGGTGTGTGTTTTCGTGAGAGAGAGACAGAGAGACAGAGAGAAGGAGATGAGGGCAGAATTGAGAGGCACATATATTTTGAAAAATCCTCCAAAGGAAGTGCTGTTTGAGCTAAAATTTGGGGCTTGATTAAAAATTAGCATGAAGAGAAGTGGGATTGAGGAAAGCATTTAAGGCATTTCAGGCCATGAGAACAGCTTCTCCAAAGGCCTCTGAGTGAGAGGGAGTCCACATCTATGGGAAAACCAAAAGAAGGCCGAGTGGCTGAGTGAAAGGAAAGAGTGATGGCAGGGCAGCTGGAGAGATAGGTGTCGCCCCTGTCCTGGGAGGCTTCACACACCAGGTTCAGGATTTAGACAATATGCTAACCACAGTGGGAAGCCACGGAATGATCTGAATCAGGGGAAAGGCATGAACTGATTTTTCTTTTTCTAAGAAAGAGATTTGCCTCCAGTGGAGAGAGCAGATTTGGGGGTATGGTATATAGGTAGTGAATATCCAGCTGGAGCATCATGTGGGACTGCGTTAAGTGGCAGTGGAGCTTCTGAGAAATAGCTTCAAAACAGCCTCAGCTGGTTAAATCGTCAGGACTTAATGTTTTGGAAGCAAAAAAGAGGTCTGAATAGAGGACATTCTCAGGTGCTTGGATGGTGGGTGGTGCTAATCATTGGGATGGAGAACCTTGGTGCAGGGTGGGTGTGGAATTAGTTTGGATATGATTATTATTAATTATTATTATTGATTTTTTTATTGTTAAATCATAGCTGTGTACATTAGTGCAATCGCCTGTACCCATTCTAAGATGCACCATAGATGTGGCCCCACCCATTACCCTCCCTCCTCCAAAACCTTCCCCC
>CAUYPK010093238.1:0-19410 GCA_963574355.1 Loris lydekkerianus | reverse complement strand
CTTAAAGAAAGATGGAGACTTTACCTCTTTCATGTTTACATGGATGGAGCTGGAACATATTCTTCTTAGCAAAGTATCTCAGGAATGGAAGAAAAAGTATCCAATGTACTCAGCCCTACTATTAAGCTAAATTATAGCTTTCACAAAAAGGCTATAACCCAACTATAGCACAAGAATATGGGGAAAGGGCCAAGAGAGGGGAAGGGAGGGGGGAGGTTAGGGTGGAGGGAAGGTAATAGGTGGGGCCACACCTAAGGTGTATCTTAGAATGGGTATAGGCAAAACTTAGTAAATGCAGAATACAAATGTCTACATACAATAACTAAGAAAATGCCAGGAACGCTACATTGAACAGTTTGATGAGATTATTTCAGATTGTATATGAAACCAGCACATTGTACCCCTTGATTGCACTAATGTACATAGCTATGATTTAACAATTAAAAAAAAAAGTAAATAAATAAAAATTAAAAATTAAAATAAATCAATAAAACTAAAAGTTTGTTATCTGAAAAGATTATTGAAATTTTTAATCTAGACTAATCAAGAAAAAAATAGAGAAGCCTCAATAAAATCAAGAGTGAAAGAGGGGAGAGTGAGAGAGAGAAACACACATGAAAGATCAAATTCTCCTGGTGTCTCTTTTTACAAAGGCGCCTATCATGAGTTTTCCTACTCTCATGACGTCATCTAAACCTAATTACCTCTTAAAGGCCCCATCTCCAAATACCATCATTCAGCATAAGAATTTTGGGACAACAAAATTCAGTCCATTTCAGGGTAACTTTTAAAATTTTGTGTTATGTCCCTACTGTTCCACTTTATATTATGGTTTCTATTGAGATCCCCGCCCTTAACAGTCAAACATATCTACTTCTTTCTTATTGCATACTTGAAATCCAAGAAGATTGGGGATATGACCAAAATACTTAAGTGTCTCTGACTATTTTATCACAGTTACTCTTTGTGGCAGCCAGCTTCCAAGCTGGCCCCCAATGATCCTAGCTCTGGTTATTCACACTCTTTGTAGCCCCTTTCAACACTGTATTTGCATTGGTCTCTGAGACCAATAGAATACAGCAGAAGTGAAGGCATCTCACTTCTCAGATTAGGTGATAAAGGCTTCTATCTTGGGCAGCTTGATCTGTCCATCATGTCCCCCCACTCCAAGAGAAGCCAGCTGTCATATCATGAAGACATTCAGAAAGCCTATAAAGAGACCCACATGGTAAGCAATGAAATTATATGGCAAATAGCTAGTGAGGAGATGAGGCTTGTCTGCCAACAACCCTGTGAGGGATCTTGGAAGCAAACTTCCCCCAGTTGAGCCTTAAGATGAGATTGCAGCCCTCCTAGCAGCTTGGCTATTACCTCATGATCAACTTGAGCCGGAACCAGCCAGCTAAGTTGCACCTGGCTTGATGACCCAGGGAAGCTGAGATAAAAGAGAGTCACTCTTCTAAGCTGTAAGTTTTGGGGTAATTTTTAATGTGTTACAAATGGAGAAGGGTTCAAGATAAATATTATTACTTAACTGAATAGGAAACTGATGACTTTTTGACAGTTTCTGCTAGAGCCCTTGTATCAAATCTGGTCCCTTTTATGGATATATATATTAACAAATATATTATTGAACACTGGGTGGTCTCTTTGTAGAAAAAAAGGATAATGACCTTTATTTTTGTTAATAATGTCTAATTCTTAAATCTTTTCCAAATAGTTGAAGCTCCTGTATACATGGTATCTAATGTCAAGAGATTAATTCTACTCCTTTACATCCTCTTAAAATCTAACACATTTTGTTCACCACTAGGTCATTGGTAGGTAAATGCTAAATGATTCTTAGTTTGTTGCTTAAAGCATCTTTTTTGCCCAAAGCCACCTGAAATTTTTTCTTGAAGATAAAAATAATGAAATAAGGAACACAGAAGTGGTCTCAGTTTGGAATATGTGCTGTGTGAACAGCCACATGTGCATTGTTAGTTTTTTGTTTCTTCTTCATTTTTTTTTTTTTTGAGAGAAAGTCTTCTTCTGTCACCCTAAGCAGAATGTATCAGAGATTTCATAGCTCACTGCCACCTCAAACTCTTGTGCTCAAGCAATCCTCCTGCCTCAGCCTCCCCCGTAGCCACCAGTAGAGACATGTGCCATGATGTCTGGCTAATTTTTCTGTTTTTAGTAGAGACAGGGATCACTCTTACTCAGTGTGATCCATCATTTGTTACTGTTAGGAGATTCACAAATTCTTCTTTAATACTCATTATTTTATATCATGATAATTGAGATTTTATATTTGTAAAATGATAATAGTTTAAAATAACTGAATTTATAGAGAATCAATTTACAACTGATTATAAGAAGTTGATGGCTTCCCGGCTTCTAGGTATTATTACTATTTCTATTTGAAATGAAATAGGAGGATCTGGTGATCGGCTGTTGTTGACTGGAAGCAATTTTGTTTTCCTGGAAACATTAAATGATGTTCTTGTACCTATTTTTTCTTACTGATATGTATCTTTTAAAAATAGTAAATAAAGAAGGTCTGCTTTGTGGTTAAGTGTTCATTCCCTGGAAGCATAAAGCTGAATATTCCTGGAATGGATTCATCTGTGCAGTGCCTACCACTTAATTTAATGAGCATATTTTATATATAATAAGTTCAGAATGATTATGATGAGTTGTTTTCAGTAAGGGATGGAAAGTAATATCCGAGACAAGTTCTTCCCTGATTGTTCTTATCACGTAATTTGAGAAAAAATATCAAATACACAAGCAAAAGCTAAATGGCATACATACATTGTGAATAACAAGGAGATTGAGGTAGGTTTAAAAGTAGGGTTGGTTTCCTGGAAAAAGAGTTTAATCTCAGATAGTCCTTGAAGGACTAGGAAGATTAAAATGGGCAGAGAAAAGGAAAAGGAACTCTAGGAGACACAAATTGTCTCACATTGTAATATTCTTTTTTTTTTTTTTTTTTTTTTTTTTTTTACCAGTTTGGCTTCCCTGTATTTGAGGCTTTCACCACAGTCCTTTTAGGTGTTTTGGACAGGTATGCTTATTCTTACCCACCAAGTATAACATTTTAAGTTAGAAAAACACTTCAGAACTTTCCACATTAGTTAATGTTGGCAAACCATAGCTAGCTTCCTGTTTTTCATAACTTTAAGTTGTTATATATATTTGAAACAGTTGCATGAGAACCTATATAATTATCTTTGATTTTGCCTCTTGGCCTATTATTAAATAAAAATTAAAATTTGCAAACCCTAAAATATTTACTACCTGGGTCTATAAGAAGAAGTCTGCTAATCATTAATTCAAGATATTCATGGTATTTCATATAACACATTTTTAATTTGTTGTAAGATATGGCACTATTACAATATACTTAACTATGCATCACCCTGTAAATACAATTTTGTATCTGTCTTTTTTACATCTAAACTTATGTTATGCTTTCCTTGTCAGCCCTCATTAAAAAAAAAAATTATTCTAATGCTTCTATTATATTCCATTATATAAATATAAAATAACTTATGTACATATTGTCCTGGTTGAATGTATAGGTTGCTTCCAGTTCTAGTTAGGAAAAACAACATGGCAATAAATATCTTTGTACACAATTATTTGCATCTCTGATTAGTTCATTGGCATAACTCCCTAAAAACAGAATGACTGGTTCAAAAGTTAAGCAATGAACATTTTTAAGGATTGTAATACATGTTGCTAAATTTCTTTCAGAAGAGCTGTGCCAACTTGATCCTTCCAAAAGTAGTGTATGAAAGTGATTATCATGTTACAACATCAGAGAACTCAAAGCTTCCTTAAATATAGAACCAACATAATATAGGAGGCATCTTACTATTTTTTGTTTTGCTAATGATACTTGACATTAAATTTTTTTTATAGGCTAACTGGCATTTTGAACTTTTTTATTTCTTTTGTATTTTATATGTGTGGGTATGAGTTCTTTGCCCTCTTTGCTATTGAAATATACACCATGTTTCATAGATTTAAGGATATTCTTTATAAATATTATGGTATAAATGCTTGGTCTTTGAAATATTTGTGTAAGTATATCATTTTACAAAACTTTTTCAGTTGGTTTTCTTTATGTTTTCTTAACATTTTGAGTACACTTCAAGGTAAAATATAGTTGAATATGTACAAAGTGTATATGTTTAAAAATGTGTTCTGAGTCACATCAAATTCTTAAATATGAAAATCTCTTATTAAATAAGTGAGACAATCACTTTAAATTTAGGAGTCACGCACGAACCTTAGTGAAACCCACCTGTACTAAGGATTTTAAGATGTGACCCATTGATGTTCTAGAAGAAATAGGATTGTACTTGGTTTCTTCCTGTAGAACTGTGTTGATACAAAATCCACAAATGGATCTAAATGGAAAAAAATAGAGCCGGGTAGAATAGGCATGGCTTTGAGTAACCCAGGGATTTTCCACTCATTTACTAAAGATATATATGCCTCTGTATTTGCAGATCACTGGACCCATGAGCTTCTATTAAAGAATTGAGAAGCTTCTACATCCATTTGCTGCATAATCAATGTCATCCCTCTTTCCTAATCGTACTTCTTGTCCTCCTTCATAAATTCTGCAGCAGTTGGTAGAGAAAGGTAAACTTGTTAGAATCCAATAAACTTTCATATGAGAAAAACAGTGAAAACAAACAGAAAGGGAGACATTTACTTCATCATAGTCTTGAAGCCCAATTTTAATGTAACTTATTTCTCTCTTTCTGCCTTTCTTTTATTCATCTGTGAATGTCTGGATAAAGATTGATCAGCCTACCACACATATTTGAATTTTATCTTTAAATCTGACTGAAATGTAATGAAGAAAAAAGCAAATGTAGGGTGTGCTGGGCAAATGTTGAGTCTCTGGATTTGCACCACTGACTTTGCTGGGACAAAGGTAACTCCCTTGGATGATGGAGAAATAATGAGGGTGTTGTTACTCAGCTGGAATCATGGTTTTCCCTGGGATACCTATGGTGGTAGGCTTTCACGAGTGATACACAGGTTCATTTGTTCTCTAATTAGGAAATTATCTTTTTAGAAGGGGAGTATGTCTCTAATTACACTAATGTGCAACAGAAGCTCCAGAGAGAGAACTTCGTTAAGTACAGAACATTGCCAACAGGAGGAATAAAGATTTTTTTTTTTTCCCCATTTTGACTTGGTTGCAAGGGCCAAGATCATACTCATTAAGTATAGAGGAGATAATGACCCCGGTCTTAAGAGCTTATTTTGCCACATTTTCGGTATCTTACTGACATTGAGCATCTGGGCTGTCTCTAGGATCTACGGCAACATCCTCGTTTTTGCTGGCTCTCCTGGCACTCTCTTAGAGGATTATCTGGTTTATGCTGCCTTAGTGTCTTCCATTTATGTTTTACTTCCAATGTCTTAAATAAACAAAACATTCAATTGACTGAAATGTGAATTCAAAACCGCTGTTTATTGCACCCAAGCCAGTACTTCAGGAGTTTAATTTATAGAGGGGTGATCAAATAGGTACACACACTACAGGCACTTGGAGATGCTGGCAGGTTGTGGGAGAAAAAATTCCAGTTGTCTTTCGTGAAAAGATATTCGCTGTTTTTCTTAATGTTAAATTACTGATTCTGAAGAAAGATGTAATTGCTATAGTCTTATTATGCTCGAGTTTATACCTCCTTTTTTGCTATGTGACGGTGATAAAATAAAACATCATGAGCCATAAATTCTGTGTGTGGAAAACACATAACAGAGACATCTCAAGGTATGCCTAGGGAACAGGATGTGCAGGGCCAGTGGCAAAAGTTACTGACCTGTGACACTAAGCTAGGCATGTGACTGTAACAAAGTTGCAGCCACACACACAGGAAGGAATAGGGGCATATGTGTCAGCAGCAAAAGCTGCAACCAGATGCACAACTAAGTAATCACTTAGCGAGGCAGAACAGCTAAGGCGGATCCCAGGCAGAGCAATAAACAGGTGTCAAAGCACGTGTTTCCCACACTAGATACATCAATACAGAACAGTCTGCACTCCCTGCATTCTGCACTTCCTGTTAAATGGTGTAACATGTTTTATAACTTTTTCCCTGCAACATTTTCCTGTATACTTCTTTCTTTGAATCTCCCCAAATAGCCCTTAGAACCTGGAGTCAGGGCCACACTGCCACACTCTGACAGTGTCTGGCCCCCAAGACCCTCTGTGTATGGTTGTATTACACTGAGCATCTCACATCTTCTCTCTGCAGCATTCCCACTCAAGAGTTGTTTTACTACAACTCTTGAAGCAAGGGTACCTCCTGAGGGGACTTTAGCAGGATTTAGTCCATTATGAGAGAAAAGAATGGTCTATTCTAAAAGTAATGAGAACTTCCAATGGTGGTTGAATAATTTGAGAAACACATTATAGAAATATAAAGATATTTCTTACAAGAAAACATAAAACATCATTCTCATGCTCATGAAAACACTGAAGAGACACTTTTCTATACATCCCATGGTGCAATCACAAGGTTTTCATGCTATTTTTTAGGTTCAGGCCAGAAACAAACATACAGAAAAAATTATACAAAACCAGAGTTGTGGCTGCTTAGACATTAACGGACTATCAAGCAGGAAAGGCAGATTACTTTGTCTGTGTGAAGCCAGGTAAGATTTTTTTCTGATATTCTTCAGGTCTGGTTGCCACTGAATTTATGTTAACAGCTGCAAATCATTGTCTGAGTTCAGCAATTCCCAAGTTTTATGTGCATTAGAATCACCTTGAGGACTTGTTGAAACAAAGACTGGTGAGCCTCACCCCACAGCTTCTGATTCAGTTAGTGAAGCCCCCAAACTTCCAGCAATTTCCTAGGTGAGACTGATGCTGCCAGCCCATGAACCATCCTTTGAGAACTAGCATGTTTGGTTGTACAAAGATCCCTCATCCTAGAAAAAGCCTTTTGGATTCTTCAGACCTAAGAAAACATTTACTTACCAAAATTCCATCTCTACAATTTTAACAAATTATGGAAATTTAAGTTCTCACATCCCCCTTTTCTCTCCTTTTCATCTCTTGCTTCCTGAGCTCCTCTTCCCTCCCACATGGTCAATGATATCTCAGGTTCTTCTTCTAGTTCATTTGTGAGCAAAATGAACTTGAGCAAAAATATTTCAGGAATCTAGTAGGGGCTTACATCACAGCAAAGAAAATATGTTCACAAGCCCTTCACCTGGCTGGCTCTAGACTCTCTTCAGTTTTTTGTCTTGTCTCTCCTTCCTCTCCTTTATTGTCTTCCCACATTGTTGGGAGGAATAAAAACCTACCCTTGTCCACAAGAAATGACAGAATCACGACCTTTATTCCACAGATTGTTTCCTCCTAAAAGAATCTATCAAGGTATTATTTCAAATGATGGTTCCTTCCAGGAGCAATCCTTGTGCCAGATGTTAAGATCATGGTTACCTTCACCTCATTGTTATTAAATACACATCAAAATGATAATGCTGTAATACTTCTCCAGGTTATTTCTCTAGTAATCTAAAAATAGAGACATGTTTAGATTTTTGCCTCTATCATCTTTTTCTGCTTGATTTTTGCAGTCTGGAAATCTTATTAGGTGTGTTCATTGTAAGTATTTCTTTTATAAAGTGCTATGTGCATTCTCACCCTGGTTTGGTGGGCGCAGTAAGTGGAGTGGGGTGAGTGGATATGCCAGGCCTAAGGTAAGTTTCAGGATTGAATTCTTAAAAATCATTTGTGAAGGGCGGCGCCTGTGGCTCAAAGGAGTAGGGCGCCAGCACCAAACTAGAGGCCAAAACCTGCAAAAAAAAAATCATTTTTGAAAAGTATATTTAACAACCCATTCTAATAACTGTTTGTTGTCTTTCTACTTTCCGGAGTTTGTTCGCTGACTAATTATTATCATATTAGTTTGGAATGTGTGACTTTCTGTAAGAATGACACCCTGGATGTGTTAAAGAAGTTTGCAAGAATTGTAGACCACAAGAAAACATTGACTATGCCCCTTTGTGTCTCTTTTAGTTATGATGTCACAAAGTCAGAGGAAGCCTGATATTACCCAAGTATTGGTTTGTGTTTTTTCAGAAGTTCTCCTGGTTGTCTCCATTTTATCAACACAAAATTGTAACTTCATTTAAGGATAAACCAGGTTTTCATAACCTTTTCAACACCAGAAAATATATTTATTTCTTTGTAATTTGGAATTCATATAAAAATTTTAAAGTGAAAATTATTTGCAAAAACTCAAAAAGACACTTCAGTCAGGATGGCCTCTGACCTTGAAATACCTTTTACCAGAATTATACAATAAGCTAAGTGAGAGAGAGAAAAAAAAAAAGGCATTTAAGGAATTATCAGAGGTGCAAATACCTTTTCAGGTGTTCCATATTTCAAGAATTACATGATTAGTCCTACTTTGCTCTGTAAAATCTGAGTTTTTTGAGTGAAATTGGAGATTTTTATAACGAATCTTTCATGAAATGGGAGGAACCATAAAGCAAATACTTCCGTACAGTACCCTGGGTCTTTTTAGGATTTCAAGACAAACAAAATAGTAGAATAGTGGAGGAAGTTTGCTTTGCCAATTGTAAACATCTTTTAGGAAATTAACCAATAATTTGTTTATTGCTAGAAAACATATATTGAGAGCTTGAAAGAGAGTAAACATTCTTTTCTACAGGTATGGCATTTTCAACAAATGTATTGGTGAAGAAAGAATTTTGTCTTCTTCCATAATCTCATTTTGTGGTGCAAAAGTAACCTCTTTTTAAAAAAAACAAAAACAACAAAAAACTAGCTCTCTAATTTATCCATGATATGAAAGACTGACCACTTAAGGAATTCTTGTATCATCATTAGAAATTCTGATTATGTATTTCTTATTACTACATTAATGAAAAATTAGTGTCCTAGTTCATTGTTAATCTGAGGCTCTGGGGTACTGGTGAAAAGAGACTTGTTCGAATACTTCATCCTTTGAAAACCAAATTATACAATGCTTTCCAGAAAAATGGGAATGGATTTAGAATTCTTTAGATTTTTTTTTTTCTGACTGATCTAATTTGTCTCATTTTGTACTTCTGGGAACATGAGATTTAATCTTTTTAGTCTAAAAAATAGATTAATATTTTAACATCTCCTTATGTTACAGAATTGGGAAATACTTTCATGCCACATAAAAATGTATGTGTCTTCTTTATTTGGGGTGAATATAAATGTATCTCTGATCTTGCAATACATACATTGCATCCCCTGGAACAAAAAGTCATTTCAAACATTTGAGACCAAATTCAGAGGCTTCCCTAGGAAGAAATCCATTGTGATCATCTTAGAATATGATTTGTCTGGTGTTAGTATGTAAGCTTGGGGAAAGGAGAGTGTGTCCTTAACAGCTGTAGAATAATTAGCATATTAACAGCAAGGAAATGTTGACATAATTATCATTCTGATAGTTCCAACATTAAAACGAACTATTTAAGTTACTTATAGTTATTTATAATTTCTCAATAGTGCCTTCTTTCAAAAAGACTTTGAGATTTTTTTATACTTAAAAACATACATGCATAAAAACAGATAAGCAACTCAAAATTATAATAAAAAATGTCTGACTGGAAACAAGCTAGAGAAAGAGCAGAAATGGTGCTGGGGTTGAGCTGAACACTGAAGTTTAACCCTGTAAATCTATACAGACCCTATTCAGTTGCAATCTGTTATCAGATAAAGGCAAAATGGGAAACAGAATGAATGTCACCCTGGGCCTTTTTGCTTTCCAAAAAGAGCTCTGACAATTTTTCACAGAAGGGATTCTGCAGATGCTGTTCAGTCGGTCTCTTCTTAATGTAAAAATGTCAATTAAGTTATCATTAATAGAATTTCCACAGTCTTCTTCCCACCATTCTCTTGTGATGACTTACCTTCTTTCCCTGAAAGTTGAATTATTATGTTTTTAATTGGTTTGAAGAATTTTTTCCAGGTGCTGAAGGTAGAAGATTGTTTTCAAAATAAGGACATTTCTTGCCAATGCATAAAGTTAACTTATGCTATGAGAATAAGTGAAATGTACCCTTCCGTCACTTCCTCCTCCAGAGCTGGTTTGGAAAACTTTCTATCAAGGGTCAGGGAGGAAATATTTTAGGCTTTGCAGGTTATATGTGTCTTGTCACAGCTACTCAGGGTGGCTCTTGGAGTATGAAAGCAAATGGGTGCGGCTATGTTACAGTAAAACTTCGTTTATGCACAAAATTAAAATTTCATACATCTTTCACATGTCCCCAAATATTTTGCTTATGATCTTTTCCAACCATTTCTAAACATAAAAATCACCTTCAGGGCATGGGCCCTACTAAAGTGGGTGGTAGGCTAGCTTTCCTGACATCTGCTTTAACTATCTTTCACCATGGGGCCCAACACCCTTTCCTTTGGCACATAGCTTGTCTTCAACTTTAGATATTCTCATCATCTTCTTACTGAGCACACACTCTCATGTGACAAATTTTAAAAATATACGTGCATTTTGATGCTATTTTTCTTCTTTGATAAAACATAAAATACTAGTCGAGAATATTTGAAAGACTTTCCATGCATTTATTATGCTTAGAATCTAGGCTCAAATGTATCCACTTCATAAAAGAAGTAACATTATCTGTTACTTTCTTTTTTTTTTAATTGAAGATTCTCCATCTTTAGGGCTGTATCATCATGTCTGACCTGAGAAGCATAATAAAAACTACAGAAGAGACAAAGAATTTCATGATATTTCTGCCCTGACCTGCTAAGATTTTCAGGAAAATAGCAATACATCCCTTGCTCCAACAAAGATTTTGAAAATATACTTAGTTAAATATGCCTAGAATTTTCCCAATTAAAGTTATATATACACTACTTTTCAGTTTACCTGGATGATCTGGAGATGTATATATACATTGCTTTTTAGTTTGTATGTACATATACATTACTTTTCAGTGTACCTTGATTATCTGGAGATAATAATCAAGAAATAACTATATGAAATTTCTGAATACACTTTTTAAAATGCCAAACAACTCTTTCCAATTCCAAATAATTATAAAATAAAAAGGTAAATGATTTTTAGATATTAGTATTTTCTTGCTTGTTAAAATTATTTGTAATGTTTTTCAGTTCTTACCTGAGATTACTAATTGGCATCTTGCAACCTTTCTTTTAGTCCTCAATGTATCATGATAGAAGAGTAAGTCAGATAACTCTGGCAGGAATATTTACTCTTTTATGCCCTATAAATATTTAGTTATATTCACAGTGCCTTTATATGTACTATAGCAATGTCAAATACAGTGTTGATTTCTGCAGGCCTTGTGCCAGGGCATTGTTGTTGCTTCCAGAATAGCCCATGTACCACACAGTGTCCTTTATCAAACTATAGACACCACCATAGCCTTTTACTTGAATCTCTTTAGAGACTATTTCATACCAAGGAAGTGGTTGGGCACTATCTTAGGTTACCCAGATGCTGAGATGAGGATTCAGGTAAATGTGGAAGAGTAGGGGAAGGGTAAAGGCAGAACTGGGGAGGTATAAGCCACAGTGCAATGCTGACAACAAGCACCATGCCCTGGGGGGGGGTGACTGTCTGAGTATCATAGCTGAGGATGGTATCAGTCAGTCTCAGGGGTGTTCTATGTATAATGTAAGGGAGTTGGGGTATTTATTCCACCAGGCATGGATACACAGACAAAGCAAACTCCACCATCTGGAGGGTGGTCCCCCAATAAGGGACACAAGGGATGGTTGTTGAGTGGAAATGCACTAGGGACTGAGGGGGGGTGGAGCAGAGCAAGATAGCATCTGCTACATGCATGATTTAGGGACACTTGCAGTAAGCTGAACTGGATCATCTGGGTTTGAATACTATTTCTACTAGCTGTGTGATTTTATTCACATCACTGAATGTGAACTTTTCTTGTTTCTGAAGTTGGGAAACCTATCTCCATGAAGGATGTTTAGAGGATTATTAAATAAGACAGCACAGTGGCAAAGTAGATAAAGAATCTTTGAGGAGAGGAAATAGCATGCTGGAAGTGCTGCATCTTTAAAAACAGTTCTTAATATGTGAGAAGGAGTGTGGCTTGATGGAAGGGCACATATGTGAAGGTATAGGGTAGTAATAGGGTCCTTTGGGGACACTAGAAGGGAGGCACAATCTCTTTTTGTAACGTCAGAGAAATAATACTAAGTTGAGGACTGAAGCATGGGAAGGAGAAACCTGGTCAATACAGTGGACTGAGCTGATGTGGACAATACATCCCTTGCTTCAAACAGATGTGTAGAAAAATTCTTACTTTTAAAATGGTAAATTGAGTTCAGATGTGGTGGCTTATGCCTGTATCCTAGCACTTTGGAAGTCTGAGACTGGAGAACTGCTTGAGGTCAGGAATTCAAGGCCAGCCTGAGCAGCATAGCAAGACCCCATATCTAAAATAAAATAGAAAAATTAGCTGGGCATGTGCCTGCAGTCCCAGCTATTTGAGATGCTGAAGCAGAAGAATCACTTAAGTCCAGGAGTTTGAGGTTGCAGTTCGCTGTGATGATGATATCACTGAACTCTAGCCTGGGTGACAACAGAGACAGACTCTGTTTCAAAAAATAATAATAATAATAAAAATAAGAAAGAAAAGAAAGAAAGAAAAGGAAAAAAGAAAAGTTAGATTACAGATGGCCTCAATTTTTTTTACTTCTCCTACTGTATTGAGAGTTGAAAACTAAGGAGTATCCAATTGAGTTTGGGTTAGAGTTAGTGATGTGGTTGACCATTGGAAGGTGACAGAAATAATGTTCTGCGACTTCCAGGGCTAGGTTGTGTAAGACTCTTTGAACATTCACTCTTAGAGCCATGAGCCCATAAGAAGCCAAATTTTCCCCATGTAAAGAGGCCCTGAGAACAGGTGAAAAGTGATAGTTGGATTAAAATAAAAATCCATCGGTATAATTCATCACTGTTCACAGAATAAAGGAGTAAAAACAACGCAATCATCTAAGTAGATGCTGGATGATCTAATAAAAATGCACAATCCAGTCATAATAAGCATTCTTAGCAATGTAGGACTAGAGTATAAACTCCTAAACCCAATAAAGGGAATCTACAAAAAAACTCTACAGTTAACATCACAACTGATGGTTAAAGATCAAATGATCTCTGATGTGATGTGATGAGGAACAAAGCAAGTCTACCTTATTCACTGCTGCAGTTCTATATTGTACTAGAAGTTCAAACAAGTCAACAAAGCAAGAAAAATGTGTGGAAATGAAGAAGTAAAACTATCTTTTTATTCATGGATGATATAATTATGTATAGAGACAGTCCTAAGAATTTACTATAAAGTGACCACTAGAAGTAATTAGTGAATATAGAAGGTCTCAGAATATCAATTCATAATTATACAAAAATCAATTAAATTTTTACACACCGGAAATTGATATTAAAAATACAGTCTTTTGAAATAGCTCAAAAATCAGGAGATAAATTTAACAAAATATGTGGAGGATCTATAAATCATGACCTACTTAAAAACATTGTTCAGAGAAGTTAAAGGAGGCTTAAATAAAGAGAGATCATGCTCATTGATTGGCATATTCAATATTTTTAATATCTAATTTCCCAGAATTGATCTATAAGATTCATTACAATCACAATACCCAGAAGGATGTATTTTTGTATAAATCGACAAATCGATCTTAAAATTTGCACAGCAATACTTAAGAGAGGCAATGTTCAAAACAACTTTGAAAAAAGAATAACAAATTTGGAGAACTGATGCTGCCTTATTTTGAGACTTATGTTCAACTTATTACCAAGACATTTAATAAAGACCATATGGTGTTGGTGAAAATATAAATAGACTGACCAACAGGAAGGAATGGAGAGCCCAGAAATAGATCCATACACATATGGTCTTCTGATTTTCACAAAGGTGATTCGATAGGGGAGGAGATAGTATTTAAAAAAATAGTGCTGGAAGAACTGGTTGTCCATACAGAAAAGAAAAAAAAAAAAAAAAAGATGAACTTCAACTTTTAACTCACCCAGTACACAACAACTGACTTAAAATGGATCATAAACACAACAGTGAATGATAAATCTATAATGTTTCTTGAAGAAAAGATAAATGATACCTTTGCAACTCCGAGTAGACTTAAGTTTCTTAGATGAGTCACAAAGCAAAAAAGAAAAATTGATAAATTGGATTTCATAAAACCTGTTTGCTCTTCAAAAGATACCATTAAAAAATAAATAAAAAGACAAAGCACAGAAGGGGAAGTTTTCAAAATACATGCATGTGACAGAGACCTTGTTTCTGGAATATATGAAAGAATTCTTATAACTCAATACTATGACTGCCCAATAAAAGTGGGTTGAACAGTTGTTTCACAAAAGAAGATGGAAGAATGGCTAATAACGATATGAAAAGTTGTGTAATACCACCATTAGTCATCAGGGAAATGCAAAATAAAACTGTAATGGGATATATATCTATACTACACATCTTTTAGAATTGCTAAAATTAAAGAAGACTAAAACTATCATATTCAAGGTTCTTCTTACTCTGAGAAGGAAAGGGTTATGCAGAGTTATGCATGTACACCAAAAGGCAAGTTGGGGGGAACACTGTATATTTTTGCTTACCACAGTTTGCTTTTTCTGCTGTTCAAAAGCTGAACTGAGGGCCATGTATTTTTAATTTTTCTCTTTCTCTACTTCCTGCATACATGATGCCAGGGGACTTCAAAAGTTTGTAGAAAATGGAATTAAGAGATAAAAATAAAAATAGAAACTTTATTTCTTAATATAATCTCCATTAAATTCAAGGTACTTTTTGTTAAGTGATGGTATCAGCCCTTTAACCCATTCCTAAAGAACTGAGGGTACTGGGAATTTAACTATGTCAATATAGTTTTTTTTTTTTTTTTAAATTATTAACTGATGAAAAATGAGTGCCATTTACAGACTTTTAAGATTGGAAAACCTAAAGAAGTCAGAAGGAACCAAACCAGGACTGTCAGGTGGATGCCCAATGATTTCTCATGGAAACTCTTGCAATATTTGCAATATTGTCCTTGTTTGATGACAGGAATAAGTGGAGCATTATCATGGTGGAGGACTTTCTGGGACATTATTCTGCTTGACCTTTGGCTGACTTTCTTAGAACAGCCTCATGATTAGCAGATGTTATCATTCTTTGGCTATGCAGAAAGACAAGAAACAAAATGCCTTGAGCATCCCAGAAAGCTGGTGCCAGGACCTTTTGCTCTTGACTGGTCTGCTTCTGAGTTGACAGGACCACCTCCACCTCTTGGTGCCATTGCTTTGATTTTGCCTTGTCTTCAGGATCATATGGTGAAGCCATATTTCATCTCCTGTTGCAGTTCTTCAAGAAAGTGCTACAAGATCTTGATCCCAATTTAAAATTTCCATTGAAAGCTCTGCTTTTGTCTGCAGCTGATCTGGGTGCAACTCTGGTTTATAACTTTAATTTTTCAGACAGAGTAGTACAAGCTAAACTAATTGAGATGTTATGGTGTTGGCTCTTGTTTCTGCTGTTAATTGTTGGTCCTCTTAAGTTAGGGCAAGAACAAGACTAATTTTTTCTTTGAACACTGATATGGATGGTCTGCTGCTGCCAGCTTTATCTTCTACATCATCTTGTCTGTTCTTAAAACAAGTTATCCATTTGTAAACTGCTTTCTTTGTGGCATTGTCCCCATAAACTTTTCATAAAGCATTAATGATTTCATTATTCTTCCACCTAAGCTTCACCATAAATTTGATGTTTGTTCTTGCTTAATTTTTAGCAGAATTTGTGTTGCTTGCCTAGAGGCTCTTTTCAAAGTGATGTTTTGTCCTTATTAACACTTCAAACGAGATGCAGCTCAGACATGTTGTAAATAAGTTTGTACAAGTTTATTTTGGTAGAAAAAAATCTGAACTTCATGTATGCTTTTTTCATAATAGACATTTCCATGAACTTCTTGAAGCCTCCTCATACAGGACACAAATTTTTATCTCACCCGAGACAGCAAGATATATGAGAAACAGTTTGCTAATGTGGAAAAATGGCACATGAGCTTTTCTCAGGCATCACACAATGGATGAGAAGTTTGAAACTTAACACTTCTCACTCAGTTCTAACAATGAATACCAACTCTGCCATAGCTGGCAGTATGAAATGTTATTTGATATTATTTGAAACATTATAGAATATTTTTTTTAAGTGAAAGATTTACTGAAGTCTGATCACTGCTAACACAACACTTGCACAGTGCTATATATTGATTACATAATGTTCAATCAATGAGGAAATTCAACAGAGTCTATAATGCTTTATTTTAAAAGCAGATCTGAAGAAAATATGATAGCATATTCCTATTTGCAAACTCAGGATAGTAGTATATGTTATATTATTATTTTCTCTATTCCATGCTTTACATAAAGAGTAAATAGATGTAAGTTTTATGATACATTTCTCTTCACAAAATCTCCAGGATTTTTCCTATTATTTCCAGTAGTGAGTAGACATTCATGAGAACACGAAGACTGGAGTTCTTTGAGGGATTCATGTGTTTGAGAGAGTTTGTGAACCCTCTGTGATATGCCATTACTTGGATATCTAGTTCCATCTTAACTGGCATATCAGATCTTTCTGGGGCAGAGTAAATGTAGTGTTAAGTCATGCTCTGAGGCAGGCTCTAGTACCTGAAAGAAATTCTACACAGTAGATTAGAACAAGCTTCCACTAAAAGCTTCTCCCACTTACTGGGTGACCAGCAGGTTAAGAGGTAGGGCTCATTCCCATCATGGGAATTTGGGCCAATCTATGATATAGTGGTGAGGGATCATGTCTCATGGCTCACCACCCTAGTCATTGTCTAACATGAGGTTTCTGAAAGTATGTTTTCAAGAGCACTAGCTTTGGAAAACTCGCAGAAATTTGAAACCAAACCAAATCAAACCCCCAAACTAAAAGCTTCCACAGTCAAATACATTTAGAAAATATTAAACTGCATTCTTTATCTCGTCCAAGAAAGGATATAGTAGGATCTTTTCCAAATTTACTTGCATTTTACAAATGCATTTGGTCACGAAACTATTTCTAAGAATATCTTTTTACTACTTTGAGAAACATACTTTAACAAGATTATTTCTGATTTCTAAAATCATTAAACAGCCAGAGAGCAAGCTGATATTTCTAAAAGTCATGCTGATAACTAAGGGCAAGCTCTCCTTACCTATCAATTCATCAGCTCTCAAAGGCTGCTCTGTTATCGCTTGTTCCTGGCTAGCTGTTTCTGGATGCTAAAATAGAAAAGGAGTACCTTCTATCACTTCTCTCTTTACTCCGTTTCTTGAAAAAAAAAAAATAGAGTCAGATTGTATAACCTTGGCTTTCCCCTGAGTACACTGCTGGGAATAGTCCAAGGCATTCCTGCAGCCTGTACTTGACTCTTTATAATACATTCTAGGTGATGCATTTGTGAATGGCAAGTCACAACAAAATTGTGGAAACTTTGGTAGGAAAAGCAGGATCCAATTTTTCTACCGATGCTACGGAATGGCCTGGTTAGACAGAAGAGAGAAAAGCGAAAGGATTTCTTTTATATTAACATTTGGTCCTGATAATGAGCTATTAACTTAATCATGTGGCAAAGTGTGGCTTTTTTTGAAGTAGAAGTCCTATTGGAGACTATGACATATTTGGATCTGTGTGGTGGGGCTGGAGTTTAGAGGTCTTGGAATTCCCAGATGAAAGTTTATCTTTGGTTCTCCTTTTATTGGGGGTACTACTGGTGTTTATAAGTTAGGGGGCAGGTTTTCTCAACATCAGCACTGTCGTTATTTTCAGTCAGATAATTCCTTGTAATGTCTGGGGGAGGGGGTGTGAAGGGGAGCACTAGCTAATGCAGGATATTATCAGCATCCTTGGCAGCTACCTACTAGTTGCCCATTCTCAAAATAAGACAACCAATAATGTTCAGATAATGTCTCCTGGGGAACAAAGCTTCCACCTAATTGAGAACCAAAGAGCGGAAGAATGACAAAATAATTGCTGTCTGGCTGTGGTTGTGGAGAATAAGCATAAGCCTGGCAGAACAGAAACCTGGAAGACTATTATTAGAGGCTGTCCTAGTAGTCCTAGGTGTGGCATATTGTTAGAGTAAGGGCATCCCATGCAGTACAGTACATCTCCCTGTGTCCATGGCCTTGAGTAGTCCCTTCCTAGTGTTAGTAGTCACCTGATCTTGACTTAGGATTTTCCATGTAACTTGATTTGAGGAATAAATATCAGCAAAGATGACACAAGCTAAGGCTTAAAAGGCACTTTGAGGCTTATCCACTTGTAACACTGCTACCAAGTGACAAAGCCCAAACTTGCTTCCTGGAGACTCGTGACCCAGTCTACAACCAGCACCAACTTCCAGACATGTGAGTGAGACTCCCTAAGACCACTTAGCCCCCACTGAGTCACCATGACAGCTATACAGTGATCCCAGGCAAGCCAATAGAAAAACCACCTGGCTGAGCCCTGCTCAAATTGATGACAATGGAATTACGAACAAATAAAATGACTGCTGTTTCTAATCACTCCATGTTGGTTGGATTATTATACGGTGATAAATAACTAATATAGTAACTCTAAAGTAGATCAATATCAGTGGAAATAAAAAATATATACAAGATGTTTGGAATAATCAATGTTTTTTGATGACTCTTCATTAAAGGGGCTCAGGATAGGTCGTAGAATGTAGGAATTCAGAAATAATGAGCACAAAAGTCAGAGCAGAAATTCAGGAGGGAAGTCATGAAACAGACTGCAAAAATCACTTTGGTGTAAGCAGTTACAAATATTATTAACTCATCTGTTTTGAGGGATGCAGATATTTATTAACTGCTAACACATAATGATAATCATTATTCAAAGAGGCAGCTTAATAAATATATTTGTAAAGCTTTAAAGGTATTTCTAAGCTATTTTTTACTTTTTATGGAAAAATCAATCTTTAGAATAAACAAGAAAGCACATAAACTGAAAATCAATAACAACTTACACTGCACTAATGGTAAAATTCATTTCAAATATTATCTGTGCAACTGTAGACAACTATATTCAATTAGCAATTAGGTTGCTAAGACCAGGGATTCCAGGGGAATGTCTCTCATAATTTATCAGTTAAATATGCAGATGGAGATTATCAGTAGTACCTACCGCTGGATAAAAGTTATTCATGTTGATGGCATTTATTGTACAATTCAAGAAGAAACAGTTCTTCAGATGTTTAGTGCTAAGCTTTATGTTTAAGAACAGTAGCCTGGTGGGAATGTACCTGTCAAATCTCCTACTTAATTATCAGACCTAAAA